>JASVER010000106.1:2501045-2623581 GCA_030449065.1 Oceanodroma leucorhoa
TCAGCCACTCCTCATAAGACCTGTTCTCCAGACCCTTCACCAGCCTTGTTGCCCTTCTCTGGACACGCTCCAGCACCTCAATGTCCTTCTTGTAGCGAGGGGCCCAAAACTGGACACAGTATTCGAGGTGCGGCCTCACCAGTGCCGAGTACAGGGGCACGATCACCTCCCCTGTATGTTGATGCCTGGAGTATGACTTTGTTGGGAAACACATTTTGCTCTTAACTTGAGTTTACTTCAGACTGAGGGTTAGGAAGTAGTACTCTTGGTTGGGTTTCCAGTTTGTAGTAGCATCTAGAAGAATCGTAGAAGTATGGTCCTTCTAAACTTCTTATAATCACAATTTGCCTCACCTTAGTGAGCTTATACTCACTATGCTTATATGATACTTTGCATGGTGATTCTTAATGTGGTTGGCCAGTAGATGCAGTGTGAGAGTCTAACAATGATGGCAGTAAACACACTGTTGCCAGGCAGTATAGCGTAAAAGAGGGGAAGACCTTCTCCAAAAGTCTAAGTAAATCCATTGAGTGCACCGTGGCATCCAGCGAAGTTAGATGCCAGAAGTGTTTTGTGATGTTGCCAGAACTGTTCCATTTGCAGCACTGATTATACATGATAAAATCAGCTATACGTAATGACAAAACCAAGATCTGTTTAGACTGGGATAGCTGAATGCTTTTTTCACTGTAAAGTTCCTTTTCCACCGTCGACCCCAATGATTTTAGTTCAGCAGTACAAAATTCAAGGCTCTCCCACAGCTGCTGTTCATACGCTACTGTCTGGCAAGCTGGCTTCCTTTCTGATTGTTTTTCTTTATTGTCCAACTGAAATCTGAAAGCAAACCTCCCAGATGCACACTTGTGAATTAGATAATACTATAGATTATAGGATATGCAGTAAAGTGAATGGACAGTGGAGACAACATCTGGAAGTCAACACAAAGAATTCAGTTGTGTTAGGTGAAGGCTGTGAGTMACCACACAGCTGCATACAAAATGCAGGGAAGAGGCAACAGTTTTGTGGGGAGCTGGATGCAAATATATGCCAGAAAACAGGAGAACATGAGAGAAACAACTGTAGAATGGTGCTTTGTGAGGGTAATCTAAATCCTATGTAAATCCAATATAAATCCTTAACTGAAAGAGTTATTACTTTTTACAGATGTGGGATCTGAGACTCAGAGAGGTCAGGGGTTAGACCAAAGTCACACAGTGAGTCAGTAGCTAAACTGAGAGTGTCCAGAAGTGAAAGTATGGTCCCAATGAAAAAAATGATAATTTTCCAGACTTCAGTGGAACCAAGATTTTTCCCTGGTATCTCTCCTAGCTTCCACTCCTATATCCTGTTTATCAGTCCTTTCTCAAATTGCTCCATTTGGAAAATTCCCACAGGCAGAATTGACATAATTTGTTGTTCAGATGAAGAATGTTGCTTAAATGGAGGAGATAGATGGATAACATTTGAAGTAACTAGTGTTAGCAAAAGCTTCATGTAAAGAATCATCTATCCAACTGAATCCAAAATCCATCGACAACTTGTAGAGTGTCTGCACCACCAAATTCAAAGCTGAGCCCTGTATCAAGCTTTAAACTCAACCCATATTGCTCTTCTGATTTGGATGTATAATTTGTGCAATTTCATTAATTTGCCTTTATGTCGTGTTCTGTGAGCTAAATATGAATTTTTCCAAAGGAAATTCAAAGCATTGTTAATATTTATTATTAATAAATATACAATAGTTCCCTAAACTGCAGTATTTTTCATGTGTATAGAAAATATGGCACTTAATAAAGATCACTGTAATGAAAAATTTCACATAGTAATTTGGAAACAAACGCCCAGATTCTAACAACAGGTTCAAAACTGTTCATTGCTTGAGATCTTTATTTAGCCTGCATTTGGTTAAATACATTGAAGCTCTTGGATGTAGCTCTCCAAGTCTGCAGCTGGAGCCATCACAGCTAGTTTAGACAAGAAGAGATGCTTTTTCTTGGGGAGCAAGAACGGACAAGCCAGAAGCAAGGTGAGCAGGTCTGATAACAGTAATCAGGGACAGTCAAATGTGCAATGACCTCCAGACAAGTCTATAGAAATGAGGCAGGTCCAAGGTCATGCCAGAAATTCAAACCAGTGAGTTGGGTCAGGTTCAGCATGGTATATGGCCAGACAGGGCAGATCTATGGCATAGCTCTGGCAGGAACCAAGAACAAGCAACTGAGCTTCAATGCATCTCTCAAGAAAAGGGGTGCTGCTCCCAAGGAGGCATCTCACAGGTCTTTCTCACAGCAGTGTGATCCAATGCTACAGAGTGGTGCGTATCAGAACTGGCCTTGAATGCAGGCAGTGAAACCTTGGGTGGAGGAGAGTAGATTGCAGAGCGTGTTGGTGCGCTTGGGACTGACGCTTTGCAGACACCTTCAGTTAGGTGAGATGAACGCCACAATAGAGGCTTTCCGAAAGTTGTGCTTTAGCTAGAGCATAGGCTATAGGATAAGGGTGCACATGAAAGTCCCTAGCTTGACTTAGGCAGCAGAACAGACCTGAGAGGGGATTCGTGCTGTATAACCTCAACAATCTAAATGCCGTGTTTTTTTTCCAAGCTGGAAGTATAAGCTACATCGTTAGTGAAACAAGGAGTGATTCATCCCATCCCAAGAAAGGTTAAAAGCATTATGCTTTTAATGTGCCTTTTCTTTCATTCTAGCAGGATTAATTCTGACTATTTAAGACTAGACATCTTAAGTCTGGTTGGAAAAAGTTATGTGATGTGTATCTCACCTACCAGGGCAGTGTGGTCAGACTGGCCATTTCTGGCCTGAAAATACCTTCTGAATACTGAAGATCTAAAGCCTGTTTTGACTCTATGTGTGATTTCAAAGCAACTTCAAATCTGGACCATTCAAATCAATTTGAATGACATCAATGCAGACAGGATTATGCTCTGTATCTCAGTAATTTGCTCTGTTAATTTCTCCCTGCAGTAGAAGATCGCTGTAGCATTTTGGAAGAAAACATACTGCAATTCAGGCTGTTCTTAGCAGCAGTTGAAAAACCTCCACTGTCATTGTTTTGTTTGATTGGTCACTTATGTATATTTACAACCAAACATGCATGATGCTTCACAGATGATTATATTTCTGAATAAAATCCTGRCAAAAATAATTAATATGTAGGATGTTTTTATTTCTTTGCTGTTCAAGAACCTTCAAAATAATAAAATGATTTTTCTTAAATTGAAAACCAAAATATTTTCAATCATATATGATACACAAAAAGAAAATAAATCTTTTTAGTAAAAGAAAACTGTACCCAACAGGTAATGTTTTTGTTGAATTAAGAAGAGAAAAGCAGACCCAACATTTCTGATGAAGAACCTGATTCTGTAAAACTACTGAAAAGAAGAAAAGAACCTTTTCTAAAGAATTTTTTTTTGTTCTTTTATTATAGAAATGAGATTAGAAGGAAGGGATGAAGAACAGATATTTTATATTTTAATTTTGTTAAAGGTTGTCAGTAAAAACAGAACTTCAAAGACTACTTTCTGTCGCTCTGACTTGCTGTGTGGATTTCTGTTTTAATGTTAATTTTTTACAGGTTCCTTCCTTCAGCACACACATGTTTCTCTGTTCAATAAAGTGCAGATTTTCACACCTACTTTTTTAGTATTTAGTACATTCTAGTCATATAGAATAAGGACATTTAATTTATATTTGTCTATAATGTCTACAGAAATTGTATCTTAAACTGTCTAGTTTAAGGTATGTCCACAATGTAAATCTGAGCACATATCCCAGATTTCTTATACTCCTTAATGTTCATAACAGCAGCAAAATACAAGTCTACAACTTCCTTGTCTTGACATTCCCAGTTTGCTTCTTTCCCTTCTCTTTGCAGAAGGCTGGGCCAGGGCTGAACTGGGTTGCTCAGACCATCTCCTGCAAGGTAGGAGAATTCAGGACTGGCTATGCTATTGGGACTCAGTGCACATCTTTCTTGGAGGGGTTTCTGCTGCCAAGCATCAGTCAATGATGATCAGTGGTCGTGTATGGCTTGGCTCAGAAGTACTCCAGGCGTGATCTTTCACCCTAGGACAGTGGTGACCCAGCTCTCTTCTAGCTTATAGAGTAACTTTCATCCTAAAAGATTTGTTGACCAATAAATCAACTTTTCCCAGAGTCACAGTGAAGTTAAGGAGGTGAGTACACCTCAGTCCCATCAGGATCTGCCTCCTATAATCAGGAGAACACCCCAGAACAAACAAGTCTCCTACAGATGCTTCTCCAGGCTGAGAGCATGCCCTCCTTCTTGCCCCTCACTGCAATCCTTTGCTTGAGATCACAGCATTTCACCAAGTGAGAGGCAGATATTGAAACCCAAGGACTCTCAGGAGGTCAGTATCTCACTGTCATTGGCACGCGGTGCTAATCCAGTCTGATGACGCTGCTGGCATCGATAAAGAATTACCGTGGTGGGTGTGAGAGTTAATCACATACCAAAGTGTCACTTGTTGCTTAAACATCCAGAACTCTCCACCACATGCAATATTTAGCGGAGAATTACCATACCTGACAGATGTACCAAATGAATGGAGTAATCATTTCCTTCTGTAGAAAGATGGTTTAAATGAAACAGATTTTGCTGCTTTGTCTGAAAAGTATGAAAAAACTCTATTAACATACCCAATGCTAAATGAGATAGTTAATAGATGCAGGCCAAAAGGTACCTTTGGGTCTGTATCTCCTTTTTTTTTTTTTAATAGCAATGTTTTCTGTCTGGGAATTTTTATCTTTATTTGCTTCTGGAAATCATCATATTCTGAAAGGAGCTAGTGGCACAGGGGGCAGAGTCTGAGTAATTTTCAGTTTGCTTGAATGAAAAATGCAGCTAGGCTGGTAGTGGTAGTTTTCAGGGAAGGGAAATGATTGTGTCATAACTGTGGGGAAAAAATACAAGGCATAATTTGTGTGGACGTAAGTCTGGTACCTTCCAAGGCAAAAATATGAGAGAATCATGATCAATAACTGCAAGGCTTCAAGTCAGTCCTGGCTAGGACAGCTTTTGTGAAGAACCTGCAGGGAGTCACAGGATATTAATGGCATTCTTTCCTCTGTAGATCTTTTGAAAATAAAGCATTTGATGTAAGGGAAATTCATCTGCATTGCAGGGCTCTTCCCTCTGCCCCCTTTCAGCTTTGGTTGTTTGCCACTGGCTGCCAGATACTTTTCTTTAAATCCCTTAATGGCTGTGAATGGAAACATAGCTGTGTGTGGCTTTGATGCTACCCAAAACCTGAGTTCACTCCCCATCTGTGACACAGATTCTGGGTGACATTAATCTCCCCCTGAGCATCCGCTGGCCTTTTATCCCTCCTGCACTGAGTGCAAGTCTTGGGGACAGGGACCTTTCCCACAGTATATGTGCTTGTATGTATGTAATTGCAAACACAGAACATCCGGTATAATACATACCTAGTCTTGGCTGGGGCCTCAGGCTGTTATTGTAGCACAGAAAAAGAGGGGAAAAAGACAAACATTTGGCTAAACAGCCAAATGAATGGAGGTAAAGAAAACCATGACTGAGGAGGATGGATTGGAATAATAGGATTGGCTCAATTATGAAAGAGAAGGCTGAAAGAGAGGACAATTCTCTACATTCACTCTGATTAAGACAAAAGGATTTCATTCAGTCTTCAGGAAAAAAAATATTCTACTGGGAAGAATAGCAAAAAAATTGAGTACCTCTGGAAGCGGCACTTGGACTATCCATCACTGCCCATTTTGAGCCACAGGTTATCGAATACCTTGAGAAATGGTACAGGTGTCAGTAGTGGCTTGAGAGGGGATTAGGGCTGTGCACCACCTGCCAAGAGTTAACAGCTTATATTTTAATACCTTCTTGCTGGTCAGTGAAATATTGGTCTCTCAGATGAACCTGCCTAACTGCAGGAGGATGGCCAGTGTTGTTTAAATTAGCGAGAATGGCCTAAGAGGTACCGCAAGGAGTTTGTGAAATGTTCAGAAATGTAATATTAGGTGAAAACTGATGCATCTTTCACAGCAAGGCAGCGAGCCAGTAAAGTACTGGCTACCTAATTGCTGGTAAAACCTCACTTTCTCAAAGCAGGGATGTTTTCAGCTACAGCTATTAGTTACAGACACCTCTCAGCCCCCACTTTTCCCACTTTGCTGCTGACGTGGGAAAGGAAATATCAAGGGAGGGGAAGCTATGAGCAGTTGTGGAGTAGATTTTCTCTGGAGGTCTCCCCCACCCTTAATTTCTCTAAGCTGTATCAGTGAGCTTTGCACACAGAGATTTGCAAAGCCCTGCTTAGTATGGCATGGCTGTACTGAGCAAATAAGCAGAACTGGGGTTGGGGAAAAAAATAATAACCAGTATTATAGCTGATGGCAGGACTAGATAGCTTGCCATGTAAGGGCGCTTCTGGTTATATTCCTTACACCTCAGGGAAAGGTAGATTAGTATTAATTTTCAGTACTAATTTTCAAATGAATACATTTCAGTAATTTTAATGAGAATTCAATTTTCTTAACCAGTTAGAGAAGCTGAATCAAAGAGAGTTCTGATGACTGGGGATCATCCTGCCTTGGATCCTATGAGACACTGCATGGGTTGGGGTGAAGACCATGCCCTTGTCTGGCTGCATGTCCCCATGGAGGAGCTGGGCTGCTGATGGGACTGAGCCACTGTCCCCTGCTCCTGGCACATGATAGTTCCCGTGGCAGCAGTCTGAGAGGGGAACTTGGGGAAATGACCACATTCTGATGGAAATTTTTACTTGATTAAAAAAATACTTTTCTTTATCAGAACTAATAGTCCTAGTCAAACTTGGTGTCTGGTCATCATAGGATATCAGTCAGCCCATTTCTCTGTCTTGATTGCAATGTTAGTTGCATGATGGCAACTCAAGGCTGCAGATAAGGACTCTACTTCCTCACCCCACTAGCTCTGGATGAGATTTCAGGTGTAGCAGAGACCTTTTGCTGGTGTTCTGCTCTGGGCTTCCCGGTTATTATCCTCCAGCCCAAGCTTTCGTTGCAGGATGAGAAATGAGCACAAGTCAGCTGGGAACATACCCCAGCTGTTCTGAACTGAGTTCAATCTGGTTGCCCAGAAAGGAAAAATTCTTCCACTTTTTACAATTAAATACTTCTGAAGTGAAATTCTTCCACCACCTAGGCTAGCACAGTTGTTTGGGCCAGGTTCTGATGAATGTGATCATGTGAAAAAACTCTAGCAGGTTAAGAGACATCTCATACCATGTCTGTGGTGCAGTTCTTCTGCCTTCACATTGATGTTGTGGAGAGCAGAGCCCAGATCTTTCCATATGTTAATCTGTAATAAATCATGCAAGCCATCCAACCCAGATTTCTCTTCTCATTGCTTCTATATAGATCAAACCTCATGCTATATATACTGCCAGCACATTATAGAATTATTTGGAATTTATTTAACCTCTGATTCACTGACCTTACCTAAAACTTAATTATACATAGAACCAACCATTCTTGTCACTTTCCCACTCACCCAACACACATAAGGCTGATTTATAGTAACTCTAAATTCATTACATCGCAAATAATTTTATCTTCCTCAACCTCCATAGAGACCTTCCCTACCAATTAATATTTAACATAAAATTTTATGAGAACTAAATTAGAAGAGGATGTCAAATCATGTTTTAAGTATTAAAAACTACTTCTTAGAAGTTTTTATCCAAAGGTAACAGGTGGGTATGAAGGAAACGTGTAGCTCCCCATTACTGTGAAATGAGAGAGATTGCTCCAAAATGACCCTTTGAAAGTCAGCATGTTTAGTCTAAATTGAAAATCCTTAAATGCACTGGGGTTGCTAATTGTTCATGGCAAGGCTGGTAAATATGTAAATTTCTAATTAAAATATAAATTAATCCTTATAAATGAATACCTGCTATCTGCAGAATGACGAGCAAAAGTTTTATGCCACTAATTAGTGTTATCGCCTATTAGCTTTATTTACATAAGTATATAATTCATGCTGCTTTGCTTTTTCTGATATGTAGCAGTTAATTTTTTTTTTTTTACTTTTTTATAGTATCACTGTAAAATAATTACTGTCCTTTTGAACCTTCACTGTGTATTTTAGACTTTTTGTATTGCCTTTTAACATGTTAGTAAGCTAATTTAAGGTATTTTTCCATTATTAACTCCATACTTGATGTCATGGGGTAGGAGGAGAAAGAGTCGGGACTTGCTTTGAAACATTCCAAAATAAAAAAAAGTCAATACTCATTATATTCAGAGTCTTGATGGATTAGATAATTATTTACCATTCCCAGCTTTGATTTTTTTATAGGAGAGTTGAATAGAATATAACTGTTGTATTAAAAGATTATAAAGTCATTTCTGGATTAATAAAGCATTATAAATGCACTGGCATTCTTCTTGCAAGTATGAATATGTATAATGACATTGTCTGCACTTCAGGCTGGTTTTATAAGGGAAAATATGACTTTTTCTCCAATTGTGTATATAATGTTACCATGTAATAAATAGTATGTGATGAATTATCAACAGCAGTGGCAACAGAAAGGAAAGACAAATATTATTTATGAATGGGACTGCAACAATTTTGACTGAAAGTCAACAAAGGATGCTGTTCAGTAGGAAATGCCCTGTCATCAAATATCATTATTTGGGCAGCTTTCTAGTTGATATTTGTTAAGTGCCTTTTCCAGTCTGCCCTCTGATGGATTAATTTTCCCTCTTCGGGTATAGCTGCTTGGAGAAAAATATCAACTATCATAAATTCATAGCAAAGCTGCTCTGCCGCCTTGGTAGTGTCTTGTATTCCTCCCAAGGGCCAGCTCGATGCTTGCACTAGATCCTCTCTCTGTGGGAAACCGTTCCCTAACAACAGATGGAGTAAGCAATCATTTGCCTGAGCAAATCAAGAGAGAGAATCCACTTCAGCCTTTCCTGCTGGGATCGATTCCTGCTTTCCGAATGCCGCACGCAAAGCAAGTCCTGCCAACCGGTTGCAAGCTGCTACTCAAGTTTGGGATTTGATCTCCCCACCCCACGACTCGTGGAGCCTGGCTTGTTCCAGCATCCTGTTTACTGATACCATTAACTTTTAYGGTACTACAGTGGTAAATGTTTATGGCTGGTCTTTGCTGGATTAATCTTTAATGAGGTTTTCACTAAACACAACTGCATGCTTTCTGACCAGAGTCTTGCAGTAACCCATGAGGAAATAAAATATAAATTCACGCCACTCCTGACTTGAATTACGTTTCTGAGCACAACAAACACTGKTCGAAATGACAATTAGTTAATTCGATATCAAACTTAGCCCCCACACCAGAAGGAATCTACCCAGGATGGGACAAATTGTTGATGAACTATTCTATGCTGAAAACTGTTCCTCTTCTTTCAAATTGTGATCATCTATTTAATGGGTAAAGAAATGAAAATGGGACTATTTGAGATTATTAACAAGTATCCCGCAKGGTGTTATATCACAGTGCCTGCTGAGATCTGCAATTAAAGTAAAAAAGAGGAGTTCATTTCACAACAGGAKTTTGAAGTTTGTTGGTACAGTTTGGTTTGGTTTGGTGTTTAAGATTGTTTATTGCCTTCACTGTGTATGAGCTTCATTTGAGAGTTACTGTTGKTTTAAAGTTTGCTCTTTTATTTAAACTAATCTTTGGGATGTGGAGGAGGCTCCTAGGAGAGGAACTTCTTGAGGAACTGGCAAGGCCAGGATCACTTCTCAGAGAAGAGCTTAGGGTGCAGGTTGCAGGTTGCAATAAATAATACTGATCAAGGAGCACATTCATTGTATCTTCCTCCAGCCTTGTTGCACCACCTACTTATACTGCTTGGAGGTTTACATACCACTGGAATATTAACACAATGGTGCCAGCTGACTTTCCTATCAGGTAACATGCTATGGATCCCATGTGTATTGGCTGTAAATCTAATTGCTTTGAGTGTTATGCTGAATTGTACATTGACAGCTAAATCCAATTCACATTCCAGCTTCTCTTCTAGCAATCGCACCCTGCTGTAGCCCTCCTTACCTATCCTAAATAGCTCTGCTGGTTCTATTTTTACTGTAGTATTTACGTACAGGTAGCATACCATGACCTTCCTTGTCTCTTTTAAATGTTGCCTAGACCCTCGGCTGCTAAAAATCACCCTAGTTCAGTTGACTCTAGTGGAACGATGCCAGTTAAAAATGCTTGCACAATTGGCAAATTAAACTGCTTGTAATCTATTTTAATGGGCTGTGCTATTCCATTCCTATTTTTTTATTTTAGCTTTGTGATTAACTTCTCATAAAAAGACCAAAAATCTTTTAACCAAGGAACATGGTGAATACAGTTGTATGGATTTTTAAATACAATAAAAAATGCTGCTAGGCACCATTTGATAATAAACATCCAAATGAATGATAAGAAATTCCTTTCTGTGTTGTACATGGTTTGCGAGACAAGTACCAGACTGCATGGGTCATTGGTCTGCCCAGAATGGCAGTTTCCTTTTATATAGGGAAGTTCCCCCAACAGTTTCAAAATGTGTAAGTCTCATCCTTCACTAATGTGCAGAAATCTCTTGAGTTGAATGAAGCATCTGTTTGAAAGTACTCAGAGACAATATATAACACTTTAGGAAGCACAGTAAAAAAAAATCATAATTAATTAGAAATTTCTAGAGACATAAGTTATCCAGAAGTATCCATACTTGATCAGAATCTTCCGTTTTGTTGGTTAAAAAGCCACCAAGGGAGTTTTTTCAAAAAATAAAGAACCTTTATCATATTATTCTACAATAGTTTTACTGCTTATATAGAGCCTTTCAGCTGGAGTTGTCAGAATAAAAATAACCCAAAATTCTACTGCATTTATTAAGGATACACTTTTATTGGTGTGAATGTACTGAAGAAGCTCAGCTGGACTATATTACATTTGCATAAAAGCAGCATTTCTAACTGTAATAGTGCTCAGAGCACAAGACTGGGCCATGTTTGCAGAGAGGCAAAGGGTTCCTCCTAAAGTTCAAGCAGGGCTGTGCTCCTTCTGGTGTTTGATGATTTGACATTACTGAGCTGTTCCATGTTTTGTTAGGAAGATAAACCTCCTTGTTGTTGCCTTACACATTTCCATTCCCCAAAATGTCTGCCTACAGCATAAATGCCTTTTAATATTTTTTTTATTAAAAAGAGGCATTGTCAATACATTATTAATAATACATATTATTTAAAAAATAAAGTTTTAGAATTTTAAAGATAGGTTTTACCCTTTAAAGCTAGATTTTCCGTTTTTACAGTGCACATGTCTAACCTTAGGCTGGTTGCTTACACAGTCTTTACATGCAGTGGGGGGAAGTGGCTGCTTCTAGGCACAGTTCATCRTATGTGTTTTAGAAAATAGCCTTAGGGTGTCTGTCTCCTACACAACAAAATAAGGTGAAATTGCCCTGCAGTTCGCCCAGATACATGAACTCTCTCCTCCACTTGTATGCATAAGTGGAGTCCCTTCAGTACCCTTGCACTGCTGTCAGAAATGCAGCACATTTACACATGGATATGAATTCAGTGCTATGTGCAGTGATGTAGAAAGCTGGTGGGGGAAGGACGCAACAAACCTTGCTCGTTCAATCACAACTGTTTGAAATGACATTTGGAAGGTAGCAACAGGCAGCACTTAACATTTACGAGGAATTGCCTCCTTGCACTCCTGGGGCATTAAGCGTTCATTGCTGTCTGTGTAGGAGGGGTAGTGTGTGGAAAGTGTAATTTGCAGCAAGTATTTACTGTTTCTAAAGGTTTGTTGAATGCCAAGAGATTCTTTCTGCTTTGTTCCTGGAGAGGGTTTTTCACTTGCAGAGAGAAAGCTTAGCAAAATAT
This sequence comes from Oceanodroma leucorhoa, assembly GCA_030449065.1. Taxonomy (NCBI): domain Eukaryota; kingdom Metazoa; phylum Chordata; class Aves; order Procellariiformes; genus Oceanodroma; species Oceanodroma leucorhoa. The sequence goes on from JASVER010000106.1 coordinate 2,512,959, forward strand.
GTGTAGAATGAAATGTGGAGCTGGAGAATCCTTTACCCAGAATAAAGATGCTGTTCTAATCTGGTTTACCAGAAAACACGTGAACTCCATTGGAGTCTGGTGCTTTTTTGTTGACACATTTTGCACTGAAAACTTCCTCTTTGAAAGTTGTCTGTACATAAGACTTCATTCCTATGTTTTCTATCTGTCACCAAGACTGAAGTCTTATACAGAACTTTGCTGCTCCACGTGAATAAAGGCGGCAGAACTTCAGGTTATAGCTTCAGTTTCTTTTTGTGCTTGTCTTTTTTCCAGAGGTGTCCTCTCCGTATTCCCAACCTGATCTTAAGAGCAAATGGASGAGAGAAAGTTAAACTCTTGGACTCAGTCTTTCATGACGGGCTGTGACTATAAGCCAGCTTGACCCAGCAGCTGTGTAGCTTGCTTAGCATGACACCATGCCTCACAGTATAAATGACGTRTTGTTGCCATAAATTTCTACATCCCAGACTTCTATGTCCCTTTAATGATGATCCCTGAAATAGGTCTTTCTACATTTTCTTTTGGTTCTTGTGAAAACTGGAATGCTCAAAAACCCTGAGGAACACTGCAAGAACATGTGGGTGAGGCTGAAAATCCCMCTTGTTGGCCCCTGTGAATCTGCTCATAACCAACTTCCCTGAGGAATTAGATACAGAAAATTGTCCTTCTGTTTTTTGGTGAACTAGCAAACAGCAGAGGCTTATTAGTCTTTTCAAGTTGCAGAGGTTGCAGATAAGCACAAACAAATGCTCTGTAAGTGGCTTCGGTTACATCAGCCCAGCTCAGGGTGTGCAATCCTGACCAAATGACAAAACTGCTCTGAAAAAATAATGTCAAAAGATGTCTTTAAGCTCTTTCTCCCACAGGACAGCACATTCTGACCCATTCCCATACAAGGAACAAAAATCATAATCAGGTGCAGAGTCAGCTAGATGAARAAAGGGAAAGCCAAGGTCTCTCTGTCTCTGCTAGTAATGGCCCTGTGGATGCAGCCATGGATCCCATTTGCCTTCGTTGCTGTAGTGGCACACTGCTGACTCATGTGCARCTTGTCCACCAGGACCCTCAGGTCCATGTCAGCAAGGCTTCTCCCTGTAACATTTTCTATTTTCTGTTTTTTCTTTTAGAAGATCTGCATAAAATGTCAAAAATGTGTAGATATTTTAGTAAACTTGTATTTGAAATTTCTGGCCAAAAATAATGATTTAAAAAGTATCTGCCAAGTCTTATTCCTTTTTCAGCTCTGCATAGTCAATTGGTACTTGAATATTCTTCAGCRTTCACATCTAACCTTCCATTTATAGATGCAAGCAAACAAATGACCCAATTTCCAGAAAATCTGAGCAGGAACAATTTACTTTTTTTTTCTCTGGAAACTAAAAACCCCACTCAACTTGCCAGTGTCACTGAATGTGCAGCCTCAGACAGCTCTTGAACAGATAACACCCATCTCCTGAYTGAACTACTGCATTGTTGGGTGTATTATTTACTGTCTGTGTAACACTTCAGGCTCTTCAGATGTAGAGTGCTATAGTCATTCAGGAGAGTTCAGTGAAAAATGGAAACAATTCTGTGGGAGGCTATCACAGAACATTTTCCTACTTTTTATTGAAGTTTTAAATTTCCTGACAGTCTCTGGTTTACTTTCAAAAGATCGCTGATTTTTCTTTGAGTATATGGCAGAGGAATAGCTGAATTTGTTAATAAAGCATTTCTTGTGTGTCATTAAAAGCTTTTAAAACATGAAATGTGGACAGTCCTGACCTGAACTAAACATCAATAGGTGGAAAAAGGGTTTTGGCAGTTCGCTGTGATCTACCTGCCTGTCATGTGAGAGCACAAACCCTCTGTCCAAAGCCAGACTAGATGTTCCTCATGACTGAGCCCTTCCTCCTACCCCAGCTGCCTAGTATGTACTAGCTGTGTCTAGTGGCATCTGAAAGATGAAGTCTTTCATGGATTCCTTATACCCTCTTCCAAGACTAACTTGTCGACTTTTGTGCCAGTAYATGATCGTTGTTTCCATTCCCCATAAGCCTTTCTAATGTTGCAATGGTGTACATTTGCTAGACACTGGCACTCATGAAGATTCATGCTGAAGGAACTGGATCCCTCTACAGGTGGATTCATTAGAAGGCAGGCACCCTTTGCATCTCCYTCCATTACAACACCTAAGGCCTTTCAGGGCAGAAAAATGGTGGTATTTTGCTTATGTCTGAATGAGTGTTGCTCTTGTAAGCTGGGGAATAATCAACTGTGTGAGCTGTGCTTCAAATTAAAATCCTTATGCTACAGAAGAGGACAGTTATTTTTTTCTCACCGTTTGGTTTATCTGTATAGAGGTTTAACATTTTTTACTCTGCCAAAACAAATTACTTTCTGTGGCGGGATTCTTTTTTTCCCTTTACAGCTTGGGCATGTACAAAAAAATGTAAAAACAATCAATGCCAGCTGAAAGATGGATACATCCTCTATTGAGTAAACAAAGTTACTGTGTATTGGCAAAAAGTTCCCTGCGTTGGATTCTTCGTTGGACTCAAGTTGCCAGTTCCAATAAATCAGTATGCTGGACTTCTGCTTAGTCAATGTTTCTAGACAGCAACTAGAGAGCATYATACGTTAAAGTGTAATGAATCATATCAGTAAGTCTACTCCCAGCCTGTGTTAGAAGCTATCAATATAACAAAGTGGCTGTCATCCTGATGTATGGATAGACAAGATTCTCAGCCGATAGATGGGTACGTCCTTCCCTTCCCAGTGAAAATATCCTCAGCTGGCCTGTGTTTGAGGCATGTACATCCAGACAAGAAGGTTTTGTGGGCGGGAAAACCAGGGGATTTGAGAGATGTTTTACCCATGATCATGATACAGTTTAWCCACCTAAACAAGAGGTTTTAACCACCTAAATCTCTGAGACTTGGAAATCCTCTTCCCACACTGACAGAGCAGGCTCTATTTTTATCAATTACTATTTCTGATTGTGGTTTGGGTCAGAGGAATGCCTGAATAGTCCATCTAGATTTGACATTTAGCCCATTCTGCTTTTTTGGGGGTGGAATTTTTAGCTTCATACATCTAGAATAAATGAGATGAATTACACCTGGTGGGGCCCAATGACCAGACAGGGATAACTGTGTAAAGTAGTCATGTCTCTTGTAGACTACTGTATTAAGCAGGATGCACATGATTAGRCAAGATGAGCCCTCCATGTCCAGAAGACCATCTTTATTTTTACAGACAAAGCAGGCAAGGAGTTGGAGCGGGAAGAGCAGCAAAGAGAAGGTCAGCAGCCAACTTCACTCGTCAACACAAACTAGACTCAAATACAGAMCTGCTCACTGATGGACTGGTCCTTCACCTGTTAGGCCATGCTACCTTTTCATCAACATTAGGGAACTAAATGGAGAATGTCCATCAATTCTTTCTTTCCTCCCCCAAATGCCTTTGAACAACTAGTGTTTTAAATGAGCKAGATGAAGCTGGTGAACGTCAATCAGGAGTCAAGTGCTAATGGGATTATATAAACTTGTGTGGATAATTTTTGGCACCTGTGTCCTAAAAGCTGGGCATTGGATCGGGAGTAATATTTCTTTTTGGTTTCACATTCAAAGTGGATGACTTCTTAGTGTAACTGGCAAAAAAAGCCAGTCTGTTATTCTAGTGCATATTCCCTCGAAACTTGTCAATCACAGTGAAGCTCTGCAATTGTTTTGATGTAGGATCAGTTGTCTCCTCCTTAATCAAATTGTGCTCCTTTTTCCTCAGGCTCTGTGCAGACAGCAGATGGCACTTTTGTGTTATGCCACAAAAATGTTTGGCCTCATCCTAAGGAGTCACTTGGTGAGAGACATAGCAAAGTGCTGCTGCAGATGGCCCAGTTGAGTATTACCACAGGAGATGCTCAAATATGGYTTGCTATGGTTGTTTTCTCAGGACTTTGTTGGCATAACCAGCAGGTACCATGCTGGCTGTAGGTTGAGGCCCAGACACATAGCCAGCTTTTCTTGAGACTAACTTCTTCATCAGGAGTCAAACTAGCTCCTTTCTCAAGACACCCWTTGCAATCTTCTTTAAACAGAAAGTGGTGGTCATGTGAGGATGAACCTGGAGAGGATGACTTGGAGAGTGAATAATAYTCCTATGCATGAAGCAGAACAGACTGAGGTGCTGAGGTCCTTTTGCTTAAGAAAACTGAAGTACAAAATGGTCTGGGGGACATGACTCAATTTGGCAAAGCTCACATACCCACTTGGTCAGGCAATACTAGGATAGGGCATAAAACTCTYATAGCCTGCACCTTGTTTTTGAGGGGAAGCAATTTTTGAAGACAAAATTTTAAAGGTGCTTCTCAGAGAGTGCCAAATTACTTGAWCTCCTCTAGAAGATTGCCCCAAAGCTGATTCTGTTAACTAAGGATGCTTTATGCTCAGACTTCACCCTATGCTCAGTGATCCATTTTGCCCCAGAGGATCACAGCTGCTGCTTGAATTCTGCACAGAATTCAATTTCTGATGTCTCCAGGACATGCGTCATGAAATTGTTTGAAAATCAGAATGTAGACCTGGCACCAGGAGCCAGTGAAAAGCCAATTGCAAGATACAAGCACAGCTGAGCCATGSAGCATTGCACTGTTGCAATAGGTACCAGATGGAGTCTTTGCATCATATTCACATTCAACTTCAGATATGGTAAACCWGAGTGTTCCAGCCTGAAGCTTATAAACACATGGTCCACTATGGCCAAATCTTTGTTTGGTTGGATGGGACACAATATATTTCAAAGCTAAAAGCAAAAGGCATTTGGGAAGCTAATACTGGGGAATTGTCCTAGCCTGGAGTGGTCGAACAAGACCTTCCAGCTTCTCTGTAGCCTGATGAAGGAGAGCGGAATGCCTCAGAAGGTGGCAAAGATGACATTTTGTCAATTCTTAAAAACTTTTGTCTTTTCTGTCAAGTGACACCTTCATTCTGCTTGAAAACACCTCAAGTCAGAGGACCCAACCCATGAGCATAATTCCCCACTGACACTCRGGCATATAGTTGTAGTAGACATCAATGGACTGCATCAACTCTTCGCTCAGACAACTGAGTTCCCCAATGATATTGTTGATAATCCAACCCCAATTCCTTGCTCCCACTTCACAGAAGACTTTTTCCAAGCTGGTCTCAGGCAGACTTCTTGACACCTACCCTGCTAGATTTGGTGGTTATTCTGCCAAGCTAGTGTTGTGAAAAGCCTTGTTCTGTAAGAGAAATGAGATYTGCATATGCAGGTCTATCATCAGTGGGATGCCTTTTTCACAAGAGTTCAATGGGTCTGTTGCTCTGTGTTGCCACATAGAAAGGTGGTTGTGCCAACTTCAAAAGCTGGTTCTTGTATCTATCATTTGACACAGAATAAACAGGTTTTTTTGTTCCATGTCTTTAATTAATTTTTGTCTTTTATTTCTGCTCATARAGGCACTTTCATTTTTTATTTTTAAAAAAAAATCTATATCCAGAAAAATTGTATGAATGTTTCATGCTAACAGATTTCATATACATCTGCTCCTGGACGCTCACAACAGCTCCATGACTGGTCAACTTAGCCAAATGGAGTTTTTAAAATTTCCTGACTGGACATATAAAACTGAATTAAAGAGGTTTGGAGGAGGCTGTGAATGGATCATTTGAACTTTTCATTTTGAATTAGGCTGATAGGATGAGGAAACATGTACTTCCTTTTTTGAGGCTCCTTCATGAAGTCATGGGTAGATTTTGCAATAGGTGTAGAAAAAAAAGACCTATAGCACTCTTGTTCTCCTCAGGAGATCCACTCCTGATGCTGAGCAGAAGAATAAAGCAACAGTAAGGGAGAGCAGCTCACCACCACATGATTTTGGTGTGAATTGACAAGCATTAGGGAAGAAACAGAATCTAAAAGGGAAAGGAAAACATGTGAAGGCATACATTCATAAGTAATTTCCTTCTGCTCTTCACAGAGTCATTTGTCTAAATATGAGCCTTTGGTACCTTTTAATATTTCCTGGGATTCCCTCCAGCTGCTGTTGGAGCAGGGCTCAGTTCATTGCAGCTTCTTTATCACATCAGATAGGCACAGCAACTGCAGGTATCTCAGATACATTAGTGTGTCTGAAATGTCACTAAAAAGCCTCTTTTTAGGCAAATGACYGGAGCCCTAAGGCCATGTTTCAGTCTAAGATTGTCACATAAATGTGGCTATCTCAGCTTCCACCACAGTTAATGGAGATCTAGTCAATGCAGTCAGTGGATATCTGGGATGGTTTGTCTCACCATGAAGTACCAGTAGCTTCTGGAACTGGAAGCAGCAAAGCCCAGTAGGCCAATGAGAAGAGGAGAGAGCAGACATAAGCCTTATGAAACCCAGGGCACCTGTGCTACCTGTTCTTACTGGCTTTTATCCTGGAAATAGCTCAAGCTCAATGGGTGGAATTCAGCCACTTAACTTTAGATATCTTCTGTGAAGATGTTTATGTGTGATCTAATTGTCTAGACTCCTTTTGTACTACCTGACAAGAAATAAGTGCTCTAGGGCCAGACCTATCTTATGGATTTCAAATATATTAGTAGATGTATAAAAGAGGTCAGATGAATCAGATGCTAAAAATGTGTGTGTTACTAATTAATACATCCTTTTGGCAGGCTGTAAAATTCCACAAAACTTATAGGATCATTGTAACTTTGAAACATTTACATCTCTGTCAAATGTGGTTTAAACTGGCCTTAGGGTTTGCTACTGCAGAGCTGAYGGGGCAAAAGGACAGAGCGAGATAGCATAGGCACTGAAAGATGGAAGGACCCCTAAACATAATTACCTGCAAAACTCTACGAAAAATGCTGCAAGTGAAGCAACCATAAATACATCAAGGAGACAAAGCCAATACACATTAAAATTGCATGTAATGCCGTTAATTTATGCCCTCCCTTTTGGCTTTGGACAGGCAGATATACACATTTAACACCAGGTAAAGTCCTTTTAATGATGGACAAAGACTCATAAATCCCAGGAAACTCTCCATAGCTCACAAGACAATTTCTTTCACCCCACCATTTGTTCTCCCATAGAGTTAGAAGAGCAGAAGATGTATTATAGTCTAAACCTACCCCCTGGCTTATGTAATTTAATGTGGCATTTAGTGAGCTCAATTCCTTTTACCAAAGGGGCAAACACTCACTTTTTAAATAAATGGCATTTCTGTGTGGGCTATTTTGGCAATTGATGCCTCAGAAATATCACATTCTTACAGCCCCAAAATGGCAGGACAGGGATTCATAAAGATGTCACTTGGCCTGTCCTCTTGCACTGGGGCAACAGATACAACAGAGGATGTGAGGACATACAATGGGCAGGTAGAAAGTCAAAGTTTCCACTCTAGTGAGTGCGAAAATGAAACAAAACAAAACRAAACAAACAGTTTAAGAAACTGAGACCTTTGAAGTGATTATATCATTTCCCAGAAGGCTCTTAGGGTATTGTTATTAAAATTAGGGGACGAAGAAGGAAAAAAAACAAAYAAAACCACCACCTGAGGTTTAGAATCATAGACTTATAGAATAGTTTGGGTTGGAAGGAACCTTTATAGGTCTTCTAGTCCAACCCCCCTGCAATGTATTTTTCATGATAAGTATATACTTAATAAAGTGTATTGAGAGAAATTTGTTACTCAGCTAATTGCATGAATGGCCTCAAGATGGGTTTCTTATTGTATATTTGAGGAAGTTTTAGGTACGTTCCAGGTAAGCAAAACTTCATGTTCAAGGAAACATGACTTGGAGTTTGTATATTCAACCTTATTCTGCCTAGACTAATGGACATCTGGAGAAGGAGACATTAATCACTTAATTGGGAGGTCTGCAGGGGATGTGCGTTTGCCCTATGCTCCTTTGAAAATCAGCAGAGAGAATGAGGTTCCTGCAGAAAGTGGTTTAGATATTTAGCTGATTTCTCCCCTACAGGTCACAGGGAGAGAAATGGATGCTTGATTTCATTGCTTAGGCAGGTAAGTTTCTACTGCTAGGTAGGGTGAATCTGAACTCTCAACATGGTGCAGGACTTTTTATTAGAAGAACTGCTACATAACATCTATTACATTTTAATTTAAGCTGCAGCTTATTTTGCAAAAGCTTGTCCATGTAAACGAATCYTTATCTAACCCATTTTGTGATCTCCCACAGAAATGGCAGTCATTCCCAAAAGAATATATTCATGGCCACCTTGTTATGTTTTGTTTCCKAAAATCCACCGCACGTTTGGGGTGTGATCTATCATATAGACACAACTGCCGATAAAATTAGTGTGGGGTGCATTTCTCAAAAYGGAGAGCAGAACTGGACCTCTTTGGGCTGGGGAAATATTTGCAGTAGAAATAAAGCAGGTTAGACGGTAACTGATTCTGTGTGTAGACAAGCTCTTTCAGATGGGCAGGGTTATTCAGGCAGACCTTCTATGGGGGAAAGAGTAGGTCTGCCTCACCAGAAAAGGCAGAATGAAGATGCTAATGAGATACAGTGCAAGTCTGTGCATGTTTTTTGCTTCTGAAGTGAACAGAGCCTACCTTTCTAAATTGTTATGTACTTTCCAACACACAATACAGGATAATATAATAAAGGAGTTATCATACCAGCAATTAAGTACACTGATTCCTTTGATGAATGTTAGATAACAGCAGAACTATCTCATTTTGCTGCAGTTTTCTCTCAGTATCTAAATGACATTTCATTTTTGTCTCTCTTTAGGAAACCTGTTGCTTCTGACAACCAGCCCTGTGCTCTGTATTCAAACAGTTCCTCTAGTTAAGAAAACCAATTGGCATGGAAATATACCAGTGCACGTAATGCAATGCTGTGACCTCAAAAACTGACAACAGAGGGACAGAAAAAGAGAAAGAAGGTGCTGAGCCTTACCACCCTGCAGTCATTGTCCGTATCTCTCGAATTAAAAAGTGATTCTTGGGTGAACCCGAAAAGCCTAGAGTATATGGTCTCTCCAGAAGCAATGAAACAAAGTAGTATGGTTTATGCAGGGAAGGCATGCTAGGTGCTTGTAACCTATGATACATTTGAGAATTTCAGGAATTCAGATGTTTTTAATCAGTTTGGGAAATAGTCTTGCTCAGTGGTAGGTCTTTCCATCCAATCTGCATGTTGTGCATAAACCGTTGTCCTTCCAAGAAGTGCCAGCACTGGTGAGATGCCTTTGGATATTCTCACTTTATAGCAGTCATCTGCTTTTTCTGCTTTCTCATCTTCTGCTGCTGCTAGAGTACTTGGAGAAAGGTTCAGTAGAGCAAGGAGAACCCCATATTATTTGTTCCTTGAACCCAGAAGCTGCTGGCGCTTCTATCTTCTTTCCAGTTCTTTTGTCTTTGGCCTCTGCAGAAACAGATGAGCTGTGATTAATGCCGAAAGCATTAAGGAGATCATTCCCTCTCCTCTCTCCAAAATTATTGACTGGAATGCACAGTTTGAGAAAATCCAATTAAAACTATATCATATGGCTGTATTTCCTTCACCATCTATATAAAGGGATGGATAAGGGGCATCTGCTATTCCCTTTCTCTCCATTATCTAGGCTGTAAAGTAGGTAGTCAAAGCTGTTCTCATCTCGAGTATCAKTTCTGTTACACTTCACACATTTATCTCATTATTTTTAATAGGTATGGGTAATAGCACTTTTTTCTCTTTAACAACAAATATCAAGCTTTCAGTTATACTGTGTGCACTCTGGGTGACTTCACCATTAGCAACAATACATTACCTGTCAAATTAAGACATGAAGAGTGGGATTGAAGAGAATTTAGTAGAACTTGTAAATTAAAACATATTTTCCCTAGACCATGTGGTTGTGACCTTTTCTTTTCTGAAAACTCAACTTCCTGCTCTGTTCTGTGGGCAAGATATATTTTAACATGCAGTACACAGATTTCAAAACATTCCTCTGGAGTTTGAATACCCATTTCCAATTGTTCACAACAATAATATCTCAATCTGCAAAGGGCTGTAAACTCGGGACTTTCTTGCAGCACAGGGCATTCCTACGGTACTAAGAATATTTTTTAGTTCTTACTCCACTGAAAGAAGAAAAATGTTTTGCATATAAAGGCATAGCTGTAATTGATGTGGATAGGGCAATCTCTGAAGACCTCAGTATTAAGGAAATATTCAGTTCTTTATCTTTTATGTCACAAGGAATTTTGCTATTGGCTTCTGTAGAAGTAAGATCAGGCCCATGGACACTTCATATCCTTATCCATGGCTCTGCCCACATCAAGTCCATTTGTTCTGAACAGTTTTACCCCTATGAACACAAAYGCTTTAAAATGTGCTTGATCAACTTCATTTGCTATTTTAACTGGCTAAGCCAGCCTATTTATAAGGGTAGAAAAGCAATCACTCTACAGTCCTGGCACTGTCTCAGGCCGAGGTTACAGTGCTTTACTTTAGCTAAGCCTCTTGGGTTCTGATTTTGACTGTCCACTCTCCTGCTGGGTCTGGCGAGTCTCCAGATGCTCTGATGGACGAGTTTGGATGCACCTCACTCAGCTGCTTTAAAGCATTGTCATCCTCGGATGTCTTTCTCACCTACAGATCTTTCTGTCCTAAGGTTGTCCCATCAGAACAAAGTGTGGATCCATGCTTTGACAGCCCCAATACTACTTCCAACTGCTGGCAGTGGTACGGTTGCATTATGAACTGGAYAGAATGCAACAAAAAGGTCTGCGTTTTGACTTAAATTCGGCATGTTGGATAGGTGGGCTGAACAGGTCCAAAAAGCTGTCTATACAATTATACTGGTTTGATGTAGGGAGTGATTAATAAGCAGAATAATCCCTTTCATACTCTTTCCCACTCAGATACTCTTATCCTAATTAAAAATAACATTACTCATTCTGGTTTACTTTATATTACTTTCTAAATGGTTTAAATAAAACAGAAAATCTAGTCAGGCAGTTACACAAGTAAACTGGTATCATTATACCTGTGGAATAAGAAGTGTCTTCCTATGCAAGCAGCCTTTTAGCCTTTCAGGCTACAATGGGTCTATGACATGGACACCTGGGTGCCAAGACTATAAAAATGACGATAGTACACAGAGTGCTTCATTTGGGATACATTTTTTATTTATTTCATTCCTTCCAGCCTTAACTGGCATGCCTCATAAGGGATCATCTCCAGTGCCTCTTCCAATGCATATTAATCATCTGGGAATGCAGAGGAAACCACCTCTGCTGTGACAATAGCTGGATTTCTCTTTGGGGGAAAGGGATTGAATCTCAGTACATCTCTAATGACATCATTTGTTATTTTCAGGACAGACAGTTGCATCCTAATGGAGTTCAAACATAACACGAGTTAAAAAGAAATGAACAGTTGCCAATGTGTTCCCTGTAATTACCTATGCAGTGACACAGAAGGCACTTTGTCACCTGCCAAGGAGTTAATGATTTCATAACCTTTCACTCAAGATAGGAAAGTCCAGCGAAAAACGGGACGCCCCTTCATATATTGTAATAGCTCATGTAGGATTGATTCTTGGTCCCTTTAAAATGCTATTTTATTATTCTGGCATTTCACTTCCTAGTGACCTAGCCAATGCAGTGTGTCACATTGCAGCCCCTGGCATAGCGCAGAGGTGCTCAAGCTGGCATGGGCTTAAGTACCATTCAATATTATTCAGGTATTCACCCGCCTCTTTATAAACCATGGGTGAAGAGGCACTGACAGCACTCTGTTTATCACCCTGCCACCCCACTATGTAAGGAGTCATGACCTTAGATGCCCAGCTTCAGAAAAATGTCTACAGCTGCAAATCCATCTTGCCACACTGAGCAAGCCATCCAAGATGATCTCTAGAAAGTCTGTATGGGCTGCCCCAGAGGGAGTATGATGGTTCCTGGGCCAACTGGTGAAGACTGACTCTTCTCTCCACTGCCTAGGACCTGTCCTGGCCCTCCTTTGGGCCCTCTGTGGCAACTCAGCTACCACGAGAGACCATCTCTGTTGCTGTACATTGTTGCAGCCAAAGATGTAATGTTTTTCTACAAGGATCTCTAGGTGTGTGTCCCCTGGGCATGTTGGTAGAGCATGTGAGGCCACAAAGCCTGATGGGAAAGTGCTGGAGGACTGTTCAAAGAGAATGGCCATACTTGATATGATCTGTGTCTGTAGTGCCTGTCCACAGTTGATCCTAGGCCTAATAATCTTGTCTGCTGTGGCTGGGTTTCTTCTTTGGAAGGGGTGGAGAGAGCGAATTAATATGTTCAATGTGGGCATGGAGGCTGTGTCTGCACATTCCCCACTCCAATAAACCAAAGATCATTCCCAATTAAGAGTTTGAATGTGGTTACCTCATTTTGAAGGATAAGAGAGTTCAACAGTGTAGAGAAGGGCTGTGCCATGCCAGAGAATGGTCCTGGGAACATTTCTTCTACTAATACAGTTGTGCCTTGAGGGTATCAGAGCTCTGCAGTGAACTAGGGAATGAGACAAGCCTTCGTCTTGAATTCTGGGGAGAGTTTAGGCTGTTTTGTGGAACATGCAGATTGTGTTTCCTCCGCAACTTTCTTCCTGCTTGCTAAAGGAAAGTAGACACTAGACACACATAAGACCTCTGAAATCCACGATACACCTTGGCAAAGCACATCCATGTCTTCTGAGGAAAGTGGGTAACTTTTGTGCCTTTGAGGATCTTTTGAATATTCAGAGCACAGAACTGGAAGGAATGCCAAAATCGCTGGCATTGGTCCTTGCTACAGAGTTTCCTAACAGACTCCTAACAATGGTTTGCTGAGGTCAGAAAATAGTTGTGGGATCAGGATATGCCAGGCCCCATGCTAAGTGGGGAGATACTTTTGTGCATGGAGAAAAACGAGAAGAAAAGTATAAACGGCAATTTCTCCCCATAATGAACAGGTTGTAAAACAAGTCTGTTGGTGACAGTAAACAAGGGATGTGTTGCCTTAATTATCTACCAGGAAAGATTTACTGATTTATAGTAAGGTTTATAGATTTATAAGAAAAGTTTGCATTTCTAGGGGATAAAAATCAGTGAAGCTCTGTTGATGGCACCAATTCATGCTTAATTTCTATCTAGGGAGAGCCTGGCTCCATCAGCCTTTGAGGATACTTTGTAGACTGACTTGTTTTCTTTGTTGAAAAGAGCTCCTAGGCTTTGAAGTTTTCTTTAAAGGATATTTAAATTCTAAAAAACTTACACAACTGTTTTCAGCACAGTAACAAAGGTTGGAGTGATGGTTTATTGTGAAGATAAAGGAGAGGATAAAGAAGATGGAGCTAAAGAAGAAGAGAGGCATATGAAGTTGAAATATTTCCATTTGGAGTGCAGCTACAGCTGTTGTGCTGCACTGGGATCTCATGTTCTTATTTTGTTTTGTGGGTAAAATATCCTGCCAGACTACATTTCCCATCACACTTTTCAAAGCAGAGCTGATCTACCATCTGTTTAACAGAACAGGCTTCTGTTCCCAGCTGGAGCCTTGAGACACTTGTTGCTACAGAAATAATATTTTTGTTCTTTCTTTCTTCTTTTCTTTTTTTTTTTTTTTGATAGAAACTGTTAAAGTAGAAATAGTGCTGTGGTGCTTTTATAATCACTTGTCAGTTCCAAACTCATCTCTGGACTTATGTATACCATAATGATCTCTCGATGACATGAATGATGACGTGAAAATGCAATAAGTCTTCCTGATATTGGATTCTGTTGGCTTAGGCCAACCCAATGAAGCATCATTGTTTTGAAAGGAGTGGGGAGAGAATGATTAATTTCCTTTTCAGAGCATAAAAGACATTACTTTATGTGAATTCTTTAGTGCTTCACTGAAGATTGGGCAGGTAAGTGTGGTAACCTCTGCTTTTTTTCTTCTTCCTACTGGCATTTTAGGGGTCAAGTAAATTAGAAGTTTTGATGCTGATTGCATTTGTTGAAAGATGGGGTTTGGTAGACCAAATTTTTCTAAAGTTCAGAAGTATATATGCAGTACTATATGAGAGTCACATCGCTGGAAAGATGTTTTCCTCACAGGGCCTGAACCAGAGCAAAGAAACCTCTTTGTGTTCCTCTAACCAAGAAGTCCAAGCATCTATATTTCTATGGGGTCAAGGTTGATAAGAATAATCAAATGTGATAGATATCTACAGAAACATGATGGATCTTGAGAAGGCAGTTGGAGAAGATGAGCTTGTCTCTGCAGGTCACCAGATTTTTGCATTTCATTCCTTAGTCTGATGTCCAGTCAAGCTGGTTTTCTCCATTTGAGCTGGTTTTCTAGCTACTGCACTGGCCAACGGCCTAGGAAAGTGTACAAGGGCAGCGCGAGCATGTATGAATCATATATATGAAGACACTTCCAGGCTGCAGGCATGATTATAACCAGACAGGCAGCCGAATTATACCTATATACTCTCAGAGAAGACTGAAAAGTTATGTGGCATGAAGAGAAATACTGATATTTCCCAGCTTTTGTACTACAGCAAGAGCAATCAACCGGGACAGGGGAAGACGTGGGATCTAGGATGAACCGAACCTGAAGGAGACTGGACTTAGAGAGAGATGTGGGAAAAGGGAACAAAGCTCTTCCATAGTGGGTAGGACAATCTCCTTTAATTAGAGTCCACGCTTTTACAGGAGCACTTCAAGACAGTCAGTGAAGCTCCAACCCCAAAAAGGTTTACTAAGAGACTTTACTGGTGAAAACCAGTAATGAATGACTGTTTCATTCCAATGGCTTCTGGATGGTTTTGAAGTTCCCAGAAAAGTGATGGTCAAAAGGTATTTATCTATTATATGCATTCTGTCAGGTATTTGGGGATCGCTCAAGATTTAAAAAAAAAAAAAAAAAAAAAAGCAGCAGTATAAAGACCATAACCTTAAAGGTAAAATGGAAATATCAGTGAAGACCAGAAGAGGAGCTGACCCTATATTTTCTCATGGTTTTGAAGGCTTCTCATTGTATTGCAAGTCAATAAAACAAGCAGCGCAAAGGGTCCTATGGGCAAAGAAGAGCAAAAATGCTGTTTTGCTATTCAAAGCCCATTTTTTTTACAGTTATTATAGTTTTTTTTATTTCGATTACTATTCTCAGTGCTTTACCCAGAACCTTCTTAGACTCTGAGATATGAGGGGATATCACTAGAAAGACTCAAGACATTTTAGCAGTGAAATTTTTTGTTATATTTTTCTTCTTTTAATTGGAAATTATGATTCAGCAAAATGTGAAGTTTTGGGGCAGTGGTGGAAACAAATGCAAAAAAAAAAAAAAAACTTTGATAAAATTTTCTTCTGGAAAAATCTCCTTAAACTCCATGATGGAATTATTTGATTGTGGTTGAGGGAGAGAAAAAATATCCAACTGCTCCTCAACAGCAAAGACCCTTAATAGTGGTAGTAAATCCAAGACTTGTGCGCCCTCACTAAGCCTGTGTTAAACTGGGGGGGCTTGAACCTGCATCATTCACATTATGTGTGATCATCTGGTGCTACTCTCATGTAGGTGGTTGCTAGTCTCGCCTGTTAGAAGTATTCCTTTTGATATCAAAAATGAAATATGAATAAGATCAGTGAGAGGGTTATGAGAAAATTAGGCATAATTCCTTGCTTGAAATTATATTTAACTTCATCTGAGATAGAATAGCTCTGGTACTGGGGACACTGTCCTGAAAGGTGGAAGGAAGGCAGATGTATAGACCTGAACTTTTTCAAATGGCGTAGTTTGCTCACCAGCACTGGAAAGTTCAATTTCTGATGGGGTTGCTGAATTGAAAAGTTCTTGCAACTTCAAGAATTTCTCAGGGCAGGAATGCTGTCCCTCTCTCCTTCCTACAGCAAGGAGGTTGGGATGGAGTACAGCAAATGCATGCAAGTTATTGCCTCTCTTTATTTATTGCTTTCTCAGAAACATCTTGGGACACAAGGAGCAGTTGGCCATGCATGCAGCAGTGGCACAAAAAGACCAAAAGTTGGCTGGAATCAAGTTTCTAGAGAATCATGATATACTGGGATAAAATCTCTATTTAAGGTCCAGATCTAAATGTAATGAATCTGGTTTTGTTCATAGTGAATTTATGTCCTGAGGACAAAAAAGCATATATGCACACTGTATGGACAGCATATATGCACACTGTATGGACAGCAAGACTGTCTGATTGCTCTGGCCAAGAATGGATACCTTTCTGGATTACTATATGAGAATTCAAATAGATTTTGGCATCTCTACATTACAGCATGACTGTGTCTGTGCATCATGATGAATGAGCGGTTCACTCCCTCATCACCCCTGACACAGGCTCAGTCCTAGGCTGAGCTTTTGGTACCCTAAGCAAGCTGGAAAACAGCTTCGCTTCCCTTTCATGCAGCCACACACATTCTAAACTGATCATGAAGGTAGATTCATCTGCAAGGATGAATTTTTACATTCCTTTTTTGYTGGGCATTTGAAGATTGTGCTGGAAGGCAGTAAATAATCCATGGATCACCCTTTACCAGTAGTATTTGTGGCATTGCCTGAGAGTAACCAGTACCAGCTGTTTCTGGGGAAAATGCCTCAGTGGGATTTTATACAATTATTAATTATTTATTAGTTTTTGAATATGATTAGTGGTTAAAAATGGACATTGTGTCCTAATCCACTGCAGCTGCATAGTCCTTCACTGACAGACAAGCTTGTCTGATTGGGAAAATAAGGGTGCAAAGCAGGGCTGAGGAGCGTTAAATAACAACAACAACAACAACAAAAATCCCAAAGGGTAAAAGAGCATGTAGACAGGAAACACCTYATCTGAGATGACACAGTAAAATCAGGGCATTGCTGTAGGTGTTAGGATGTGCTAAGCATTAAGTCAGGGAAGATACTGCAGAGGACAGGAGTTTAGGGCATACTAATGGCATAATTGGAAAGACAAGTGAGAAGGTAAAGGTGTGACTGTGATCTGCATTACAAAGTAGATCAGGTTGAATGGTTGCAATGGTCTCTTCTGGCCTTGAAATTTTGTGTCTGTGTCTGTGGAAGGGTTTCATTTAAATAATTCATAGCGAAGAGAAAATTCTGAAAAATTGCAGAAAAAATTTCAGTACAAGCCTGCTAGGGACTCTGGGATTTGGTCTTCTGTAATATCTGAGCTCTTGAACTTTCCTAATGAAAACACTAACAAGTTTTTAATTCTAAGCTTCAAGCCTCATTGCAGACAATCATCAATGATATATTAAACTGCAAAACTCACAGAGGGCTTCATAGTTATAGAAATCATTAAATTAAAGAGAAACTGCATCACATGACTGAATCAACTGAACGGAGGTTGAGAGTAGATTCAGTTTTGCAGTTTTCTTAAAAAGTATTGTGTGCAGAGATATTTGCATTAATGTAAAAACTGAAGCAAAATTTCAGAAAATTGTTTTTGCTCATGAACTAAAACAGGAATATAATAATTATTATGTATCTTGTCAATGAGGATTGTGTCCTTGTTTCCTAAATATGTTTTGAACCCCCAGCAATCCAGAATGTGACGTTTTTGCTGTGTGTTGCTAAGCATTTAGACTTAAGAGTTTGCAACTGTTTCTAAGTGAAAAATTATTTGTACCTCTTTCATTTGAATGACGTTCAGATGACAAAAACATGAGCATTRCTACGTCTGTGAGCAAAAACATATTTGCTATCTCTGAAAAGTGTATGTAATCCATACCCCGTTACTCTTCTGCCATTCATCTCCAGCCGTTCTCACTGTGCTGCTTTTGTGTAGTAGGTTACTGCTGGCATCAGTGGAGCAGCAGGTTCAGGTAGCAGCTTTCAGAATTTTGGTACCTGATAGTGCCATGAACCTCTACCTGTTCATGACAGGTGTGTTTAGCCACAGAGAATACACACATATGGAATAGTCCTGGCTCTTTAGCTGGTGTTTTCTCTCAGCCTGCATCCATTACATTTGAGAGCATGACTTGTACACTCCACCTGGGTTCTGTTGGAAGGCAGAAGCTGCAGAGCCCATGCTCTCACACCTCAAATTACTTGCAGTGCTCAGAAGGTTAAACACTATTTGGGAGAAGCAAAGAAATAAATATATATATGACTATGTAGAGCATGTGAGCAAGATGGATTGCTCAATGTGTTACAGGACCAATGGAAAGATGGAAAGAAATATCGTCTTCATTGTAATGAGTGTGCTTCTATAGCCGGCGGCATCAAAAACGTCATAGTGTTTATGCATGCTAATAAAATCTTAGCAGTAATTCTCTCCAGCTTCTCCATGCACAAAACCTTTGCTACAGTCTGTCCTCTGAATCACCTTTAAGGAAAAAAAATTAGTTCCTTTTCATTCCTCCTTAGGGAGGGATAAAGTTTGCCCTGCTGTGAGACTCTCTTAATGTTGGTGGATAGCATATAAAGTATGGGTCATCGTGCATGGGAGTTTCTGAAGTGCTTGGGAGCTGTCTATTTAGAGGCAAGTGGGAGGGAAAATGGATTGGATCAAAGGCTTCAAATCTAATGAGTACCTGTTTAAAGATGCATCCCTTAGTCATTAGCTTAATGTTATTTGAAACCAAAGGAAAATGCCTTCCTATAATATTAATCTAAATATGTGGAGACTCGACTTCAATTTGTCTGATTAAAACGACCTGACTGGGACTCCTTTCTCATCTGGCGATAGAAGCGAAATATTTCAGCCCCTCCTGTTCTAAACAAAATAAATGTGAAACTGAAGGAAGTGAATAAATACTGGAAAATATCCTTGGTTCATTCTTACTGGCGATTTGGCAGCTAGAAGAAGAAATCTTGAGCTACCATGCGTAGTGACCCTCAAAGCCCTTTGTTACTGGTTTTCAGAGGTGGGTGGGATGGCTGGTCTTTCACATGGGTGCTCTTTTGAATTCAGAGAGCAAAAGTCAAAGCACCATATTTAGTATCTGGGTGGCTAAATCTGCACTTCAGCATCAGACACTTCTGGACGAGATCATCTCAGCAGAAGTCCATTCCTCTAGCTTACCAGGTTTGCATCTATCCATCACCAGTCATGTGGACCTGTAATGTGGACAGCTGCAAGCCTATGAACAAACAGTGCTTGTTTGCAGAATCTGAGTCAAACACTGAATAGGTTTAATATCTCAAGTATTTGATCTATTTTGGCCTAAGAWTATTAACATACCATATAAAAATGGGGCCAGAGTACAGACTGTACTGATCAGCCCTGAACAGGGCTTGACAGTGTAGGTTTTAGGACATTAAGTGARCTCCTGAGCAGTCAAGAGCCAACTATTACCATTGGCGAGACCTGAGCATGCAATCTCGTCTGAAGGCTGGATCTGAGAAGTGCTCAGCATCCCCAGCTGATCTCGGGAATGCCACCRTGAAACAAACCAAGAAAAGTAAATATCAAGAAATTATGGAGGCCACCAGAAAGAGGAGGGTAGGACAAGATCTGGTTAGAGTTGAGGGGTGGAATAACCCAGGTTTGACATGAAGGATAGGATTTGGTCTGATATACCTATCTAACTAGTCATAGACCTAGTCACTATAGACAGTGGAGCATATAGAGTTTGTCAGCATATAGAGTTTGTCATCTCAATGGCCTTGGTGCATTTTAGCTGTTAGCTCCAGGCCTTGACAAAGCAGCTGTGTGGCTTTGACTAACGTGGAATAGCACCTTTGTGCCTAACATCTCCTAACCTTTCTACTGCAGCTTAACCTGTAYGAACATAAATTTATATACAACATGATATTCTTTTGGCACTCATATAAWAATGCAGATCAGATCCCATCTCTCACACCTCTATTTCAGGCTCAGGCCAAGAAAATCTGTATGTATGCACCCTGCATGAGYGGGAAGAGAAAGCAGCTGGGATATACTCAATGCATGCATGTTCTCGCAGACATGTAATTGGCTRCTTTCTCTGCACTGGAGTGAAGCTGTAAATCAAAGCACAGTTATAAAGGTGAATGCTAATGCTGAGTGACACTCATACCCTGGAGGCTAGTAAGCAACAAATAAAGGGCTTTTCTTTCTCCTTAGATGGTGTTGATGTATAGGCTAATCCCAGGTCTGTAATTCTTCTCTCTGTCCTGCCTGTGCTTTTCTCTCTGGCTCCAGATGCTGGCATTTTGTTTATGAGGGTCTTGATGGGGTTTGGTCTGCTCCTGGGAGGTCTCATCCGTAATTTACTGCAGCCAGACTTGTGAATCTGCTTAAGCAAAGTTATTCACATCCAGAACTTTCATTAATGCTAGGGAAAAGGATTTTAATTAGGTATAATGGGGTTCTGAATGGTCCCATTTGAGACTGGTAGTTTATTTCTTTGTAAGACCACCTAATCATGATCAAAAATCAGATCTTCCTTTATCAACCACGGGCATTTTTACTGCAGTTAAAGTGTCTTTTTTAACTATTTCTTCCCACAAAATCTTTCTATTTTTTGGGGAAGATGGGGGAGGAGAAGAACAAAACATCAAAACTAAACAACCTGACAACATAAAATAGTTTTTGTTTAGTAGGTTTGGATTTTTTTTGTTTGTTTTGTTGTTTTTTTTTTTTTTTTAATTAAAAAAAACTCAAAGCATTTTGGCCCAAACCCAGAACACTTCAGCATAAGAAAAAGTCTCAGTTGCTGCAATGCACACTCGATGGCTGTAACTTAAAACGCATACGATGTCTTTTCAGATCTTCGTGATCTTTTTACATGATTTCAGATTTGGGTCCTGAAGTTTGGGGTGCAGTGAATAAGTTTTCAGATGAGTACCCACTTGCTGCAGTATTATAGTTCCAACAACCTGATGAAAGCAAGGAAAGGTTCATGTAAATRGGTCTTTTTTCAGGCATCATGAAATATGAAAACCCAACCTTTTTGGGGTCATACATTTCCTTTTGACTGTCACCACTTCAAAACATTTAAAAGACTATTTTCTTTAAGTGATCTATTCCTTAGGAAGAGTGTATAATTCACCTGACATCCTCTGTCATTTTGCTTAAGATAACATGTAAGTTGTGTGGYCAGCACTTGTCTTGAATATATTATCCCGCAACATAGTACAAKTAATTTTTATATAAATCTTTTATATAATATATTATAGATTATATAGCCATATATTATCTGGCTTCCCTTTCTCTGGGTCACATGAATATTTTGATATGATATCACAGAATCATAAAATCATAGAATGCTTTGGGTTGGAAGGAACCTTCTGCACTAGTTCAACCCCCCTGACATGGACAGGGACATCTTTCACTAGATCAGGTTGCTCAAAGCCCCATTCAACCTGATCTTCACTACTTCCAGGGATGGGATGTCCACACCTAGGCAACCTGTTCCAGTGTCTCACCACTCTCACCATAACAGATTTCTTCCTTAAATCCAATCTAAATCTACCCTCTTTAAGTTTAAAACCATTGCCCCTTGTCCTGTCGCTACAGGCCTTGGTAGAAAGTCTCTCTCTGTCTTTCTTATAACTCCTCTTTATATATAGAAAGKCTTCAGTAAGGTCCTGGAGCCTTCTCCAGGCTGAACAACCCCAACTCTTTTAGCCTTTCTTCACAGCAGAGGTGTTCCAGCTCTCTGATCATTTTTGTGGCCTTCCTCTGGACCTGCT
Organism: Oceanodroma leucorhoa; assembly: GCA_030449065.1. Lineage (NCBI taxonomy): Eukaryota > Metazoa > Chordata > Aves > Procellariiformes > Oceanodroma > Oceanodroma leucorhoa. Next base: position 2,534,587 of record JASVER010000106.1, read on the forward strand.
CTAACAAGTCCATGCCTTTGTTGCATTGGGTATCTCAGAGCTGGATGCAGTRCTCCAAGTGGAGTCTCTCGTGAGTGGAGAGACCTGCTGGCCACGCTTCTTTTGATGCAGCCCAGGATATGATTGGCTTTCTGGGCTGCATCAAAAGAAGCGTGGCCAGCAGGTCTCTCCACTCACGAGAGACTCCACTTGGAGCACTGCATCCAGCTCTGAGATACCCAATGCAACAAAGGCATGGACTTGTTTGCAGAATCTGAGTCAAACACTGAATAGTTGGCCTGGTTGAACTTCATGAGGTTTACATGGGCCCACTCCTCAAGCCTGTCAAGGTCCCTCTGGATGGTAATTTTTCCCTTGAGTGTATCAACAGCACCACTCATTTTGTTGTCATCTGCAAACTTGCCGACGGTGCACTCAATCCCACTGTCTATGTCACTGATGAGGATATTAAATAGTATTGGTCCCAGTATGGACCCTTGAGGGACACCACTTGTTAGTGGTTTCCACTTGGACATTCAGCCATTGACTATAACTCTTTGGATGTGGCCATCCAGCCAATTCCTTATCCATCTAACAGTCCATCCATCACATCCATGTCTCTCCAATTTAGAGGTAAGAATCTTGTGGGCGACCGTATCAAAGGCCTTACAGAAGTCCAGGTAGATRACATCAGTAGTTCTTCCCTTGTCCACTGATGCAGTCATTCTGTCTAGGAGCAACTTTACTGGGGAGTTATATAGGCCCTGAAAATTAACCAGGGAGAAAACAGGTCATAAACCTGTTAGAAGTGTGGTACAATACTGGATTCTGTCCATATTTAATTATGCGAAGATGGCATCAGCATGGTGCTAAGAAGAATACAGAGCAATACACATATGTCCTATACCAATAATGTTGTTGATGTGAAACAGAGCAAGGGCTCCGGTTTTAGGCTCTAACCAATGTGAAGCATTATAAAAGACTCAAATGCCTACAAATCACTGCTGAGATTCTTACGAGATGTGGGAAGCTGAGAGCCTCAGAGGATTGACTCATAACAGGCATTTACATCCTAAAGACTGATTGATATATCATTTTGCCTGAATGCATCAATGCCAGTAAGAAGGGCAAATCTGAAAATTATGTCATCATTCACTGGGGAAGTAGTTATAGTTTGACATGTCAAACATCTTGATTCAACCTGCGATCCAGCAAGCTGCACATCAGGGTTTTTAATTTATTAAAATGGCTGTTTTATTTTTCCTCTTAAAAGGATTTTATAAACAGCACATTTGAAGGCTGATATCAAGTGTCTTTTGCTTCATTAGTTTCTCTCACCATATACTATGTCTTAGAGCAAGGCAGGGAATTATAAGGCCATTATAAGGATCATAACTATTGCTGTCAATAAAACATACGAGGATGAATTCAGAAAATAATTCCTTCTGGGTCCAATTGGCAAATAAAGTTGATTTTTTTTTGGTGACTTTCATGTCTTTTTCTATAGTGGGGATTAGGTTGGGACTACTCTAGACCCAGGTTTCCAAGAAAATAGCATCTTTTTCCCAGTAATTTTATCCTGGAAGGAAAAGGAGAAGTAAGCCATTTATCTAGGCTTTCTGGCCACCTGATCAGAGCTAAAACTAGGAAACATTTCAGATAGCTAGAAACTGCAGACCAACAATCTGTATATCCCAATGTGCAGAGACTTTGGCAAGTTCTGGATTCATGGACTTTTCTGCACAAATCACTTATTGAGCAAATGCTGGATGCCTCTGCTTCTAATGTGAGGGTGCAGGAAATGGAAAGAGAAATAGGAGCTTGCATGGGACACCCTTGATCTATTCTACTGTGGCACATTGCAGTGTCTTGGGTGTTTGGTCCTAGCTACTAAGGCTCCTGGGATTGCTCTAGGGAGGGAGGTATCCTGAGGCGTGTCAGAATGGAGTCAATACTGTCTACCCCTTTACTTAACCTCTGCTACCTGATGCCTGCAGCTGTAGGTACACATGGTTCCTCCCAGTCCTATGTTCCTGGAATTTTAGTGGAGTAATCAGTAATCCTGACCTTTTCAGAAGGGAAATATTTGAATTTTTCTCCTTTGGAAACATCTTTTAGTTATTACTTAGGTATTTCTAGTCTATCAAGCAATATACTACAGAAGAAAATGAAGTCAGTTTTGTTTTTGTCAAAAAATAATGAACCTAATCCCGGTGCTATTGATTTTAACATTTTCTCTCTTGAAATTTGCCTCAGAAGGTTTGTCTTCCAGTCTTTTGATCAGCTTCGTGGCCCTCCTCTGAAACCTCCCTGGTGTACAAAATGCAGAGTTAAAATCCAGGTATCACACTTGTACATTTTATCACTGAGGATGGGAGGGGCAAGATCATCTGATCTTCCTTCAGCTCATGTGAGATGACCATACGTTTTCAGAAAGGCAGTTGGCTCTCAATCCCTGCTGTCACTGTGCAGTTCTTGGAGATGTCACTGAGCCTGCGGTGGGACATTGCTTTACTCAAACCCAGAGCGACTGATCTGGAACGTGGAAACTGAATACCTGGACAATGAGTTATCAGCAAGAAGAATGTGAGAATGAAATCATGAGAGAAATCATAAAAAATCAGAAAGCTTCCAAAAAGTATTGATTTTATGTAGGACTTTCATAACTCAGTTTCAGGGGGTGAAGGGCAGCAATGTTAGGGTAATCATTGGGTGGGGGATACTTCATTCTGCCTATGTTCAGTCAGCTGGATGGTGAGGCTGGATGGCAGCCAGTAACTGAACCCTTGGATTCAGCTATTTTCTTTTATCTCTCTTTTTTTGTGTCACACTTACAAAATTAGATTTTTATCATGAAATGAAAAATATATGATAGGGAGAAAAAGAGATGGTATATACTCTATCTTCTCCTTTCAAAATAAAATTTTTAAGTGGTTTATATGTGTGAAAAAACAGATCAAACCTCCGTATTGTTTTTGTAAAAACAAAGTGTGAAACATCAAGGATCCATTCTAGAGCAGTTCTCTTTCCATTCCTTCATCATCGCACACCTTCCAAAATTTTATTATCCACTGTTACAATAGAGTTCATATCCCTGCTCACCTCAGATTTGTGTCTAAACATTTCAGGAGGGGTTACTGTGTGTTGGAAAGGGTTTGTGTTAGAGCAGCATTAGAGAAAATGCTGACAGTTCTAGGTGACGTGGTGGGCTGGAGACAACACTCGTGTAGCAGCAGGAATGCAGCTCACCTGGCATTTGCTTTCCCCAGGCCATTATCTGGGGTCCTGCTCTCAGGGACAAAAGCAAAGCTTCATTGGTCTTCTAAAGGACCTTCCAGGCATGTGATTGGGAAAAAATGTGTGAATCAAAAGAGACGTGAAATACGTTACTGCACTGTATGGCTGAAAACTGAACCAAAAACCAAGTCTGAACACTTCCAGCTAGCAGTGTGGTTGCCTCTGCTCAGCAAATCCCATGCTAGATCGCTCTCAAGTGTTTGAGCTCTCCAGATCTGCTCTGGACCCAGATATAGAGAGGCTGAAATGCTAAACATGGCATGGAGGCAGCTGTGCCTTTCTGTGCTGATGCACAGCACTGTGTCAATGGTCAGCAAGGCAGATGTAAGCAGCAAGACTGGTGTTTGGCCTCTCAAGAATTTCCACTAGGGTATTGACCAAATTCACCAAGCATCTTTCCCCCATCACCACTATTTTGCCTTTGCTTCTATGCAAAGATTCCATACCAAGACCAAAGCGCAAGGTTTGAAAACACAAATTCTAAGAGCTCAATAGTTTTCCCTCCTCTAAAAATATCTCCCTGGGAAATCATCAGTCCCCCAAATAGGAAAAATTCCCTTTAAAAATCTCACAGCGCTCCCCTCTTCATGATTTTGGGGACTGCCTCCTGATTTAAGCATGCTTGGCAGAGGTAATGTTGATGAATTATCTTTTTTAACTGCACAAGGCTTCAGCGAGACTGCTGAACAATGCCAAAGGAAGAATTCATTGGGAAACATTAAATAGTAAAGTTTAATACATTGAAAATGAGTTTTAAATTGATTAAGGTTTATAAACAACACAAGCTTGGGTTTTCAATTTTTCCAAGTTTGTTTTTACTTGTTCCTTGTGAAAATTAATCTATTTTCTCACATGTCATTTTTTTGGTACCTTTTATAGGTTGGCTTGATTGCCGTCAATTCATTTCTTTAATGTAAGCAATTAAATGGTTGATCGTTTTGCTGGCTTTCAATTATCTTCCTGCCTGACAATTGCTCCAGCTGTAACTAATTTTCCTTCTTTATGTTCATAATCCCAGTCACATCAGCTGTGTCTTGCAGACAATGGGAATGTCAGGTGTTAGCTGAGGTGAAGGAGAGGGAGTTGGAGAGGAGGCAGTGGTTGGAGATTTGGTCTCTTGCTTTGATACTTTTTGCTGCTGTGAACTTAGACATGACCCCTAGGGTAAAGGATGGTGTGGCTGAGACTGTGAGCTGACCTCCCGCTTGTTAGATGAAGTGGCAGCTTGCTGGCAGTCAGATGGAGCAGACCCGCATGCCTCGCTATTTGTTTATAGGGAATTTGCCTGGGGTACCCAATGCATAGAGGACTATGGGGCTTATGACAATTCGGACTCAGGGCCAACAGAAGTGTTTCTGGAGAACCTGAACTTACCTAAGAGCTTTGAGGGAACAGGKAAGGGTGGAAAAACACAGAGTCCAAGGCCTCAAGCCTGGGATAAGGAATTGACAGTCCCTCTTCACATTGGCATAGAATCATAGAAACATAAAATGGTTTGGGTTGGAAGGGACCTTTAAAGGTCATCTAGTCCAACCCCCCTGCAGTCAGCGGGGACATCTTCAACTAGATCAGGTTGCTCAGAGCCCCATCCAACCTCACCTTGAATGTTCCCAGGGATGGGACATCTACCACCTCTCTGGACAACCTGTGCCACAAAACATTGTGGCAAACCTGTGCCAAACTTGCTGACTCCAGAACCACAGGCAYTTGTCCCATCAGGACAAATACTGCAACAAGGCTAATTAATTGCAGGACTAATTAGCCAGAGAAGAGAACTAGCACAGATATCCAGCTTCCTAGGTCTCACCTGACTTTTTTTACAGCATGGAGCTCTGCCTAGGGTTGTATCAGCATGTTTAGAGCCAACTCAAGGCTCTCTAACATAGCACTGCATACTCTGATGGAGATGCATGTTCTACCCACATTGTTCTCCCTCCATTTCTCACTTAACTGCCACTGCCTGCTGTGATTACTTGGAAACCTCGAGTATTATTTTTCAGGGTAAAGCTTAATGAGATGGGTCCTCATGGCAGGAAGCTTTCAATGCTGGAAACATTGTTCATGTGTTCATGAAGTTCATGTGTTGGAAACAACTCATGTTGAATCTSCTTACACTTAGAAAAAAATTCAAAGGATCCTTCTCCGGGCAGGGTTTCATTATGGGCAAACTTTCCTGTTCCTCCTGTTTCAACTATGTCTGTGGTGTTGTAAGTACTTAATATTGAGCATAGGTTTTGTGATAATTGAAGTCAGCAGCACTACACAGAGTCCTACAGGCAAAAGATTTGGCAAACTGGAGCTTACACTTCTCTGAGCTCCCAGCAACTGAGAATTAGGGACATCACAACAGCTTTGCTTTTTCTACCTGTGCAGTAGATTACCCTTTCAGTGCTGTTGGAGACACCTGTGCAGCAGATAACTCTGTCTCAAGGGCTGAAGGGAGGTATAGGTAAACTTGTGCCTGAGAGCAACATGCTGTCAGGGAATCCTACCATCAATTGCACCATGCAGAAGCTCTTTTTTATGAATCTTAGAACACTTTAACTGTAAAAATGCTCATGAAAGCTCACTAAAGGATTTTCACAGCTGGACTGAACACCCCCACCTCCCATCCCAATACTAGAAAACCTATTAAACAATGGGAGCAAAAAGTAAGCAATTGGAATTGGACCACAGGGGTTACTGGAGACAATTTTTAATAGTGTTTCACAGCCAGAAGCGTGCCATTAACACCGACTCTCACTATAGTATGGGCCATGGGAAAGATTTGCTAGCAGTGGGGGGGATCTTTGCATAGAATGAAGAAAGATCTTTTCTCCACAGTTTTCAGACAAATAGGAATGTAATTAATGTAAAATAATATATTAGTTTTATTACATCAGGCAATTCTGTCAGAAACGCAGTGGATACAGTCATTTCATTTCCAATACAGTCAGACATGTCAGGTAAATACATGAGATCTACATAGTGAAGAAAGAAATAGAGAGAGCAGAAAGCAGTTATTTCCAAAGAATTATCTATCTTACAGACAGAGGTATCTGTCTGAAAACTGAAGGAGGGTCTGACTCCTGTCTGTTAACATGTTCAGTGAAATACTCTATGGCAGTGGGCCTAACTCATCTSTGAGAGGTGGCAGAGGAAAGTCACCCTCTGTCTTACATTTTGGCAACAGTTGGGTAACTTCTTGTGCCAGGAGAGCCTCAATGAAGTGAATGAGGAAATCTGGGTTGGTTTTCTGCTAAGGCTTTTTACATAATATAACAAATTTTGTCAGTGCCATYGAGGATGCTACATTTGCTAAAGACTATCCAAGAATGAATACCTCCCTAGATRATGGTCATAGAATCACAGAATCGCTTGTTACTTCGGAGAAGGGACCAACACCCACCTCTCTACAACCTCCTTTCAGGTAGTTGTAGAGAGCGATAAGGTCTCCCCTCAGCCTCCTCTTCTCCAGGCTAAACAGCCCCAGTTCCCTCAGCTGCTCCTCACAGGACTTGTGCTCCAGACCCTTCACTAGTTTCATTGCCCTTATCTGGACACACTMCAGCACCTCAATGTCCTTCTTGTAGTGAGGGGCCCAAAMCTGAACACAGTATTCGAGATGCGGCCTCACCAGTGCCGAGTACAGGGGCACGATCACCTCCCTACTCCTGYTGGCCACACTATTCCTGACACAGGCCAGGATGCYGTTGGCCTTCTTGGCCACCTGGGAACACTGCTGGCCCATGTTCAGCCGGCTGTCAACCAGCACCCCCAGGTCCTTTTCTACCGGGCAGCTTTCCAGCCACTCTTCCCCAAGCCTGTAGCGTTGCCTGGGGTTGTTGTGACCCAAGTGCAGGACCCGGYACTTGGCCTTGTTGAACCTMATACAATTGGCCTCGGCCCATCGATCCAGCCTGTCCAGATCCCTCTGTAGGGCCTTCTTACCCTCAGGCAGATCAACAGCCCTGCCCAACTTGGTGTTGTCTGCAAACTTAGCGAGGGAACACTCAATCCCCTTGTCCAGATCATTGATAAAGATATTAAACAAAACTGGTATGACAATATTTGTATAAACCTGTATGGTTTACATAGTAGCACTTCGGTTCTACTTAGGTCAGACTTGATGTGACAATGATCCCTCTGCTCCTAAAACTTGTGTATGGAAGAGGTGCAGAGAGCCAGCTGTTAGTGTCCTAGAGAGTGCTGCATAAAACCCACAGATGAATAARGGTCTTGTGCAATTTGTCTGAAAAGGGATCTGTGCAGAGCTGATGCACACAGTTACACCTATTTCAAAGAGACATTTTGGTGTCCTGACAGATATTTATTTGAATGGTCTTCTACTGRAGCCTCCAGAAGGAGCTTTCAGTTGATGATAAATCTGCTAATAGCTAACAGAGATGCCTCTCCTTTCTTGGCCTTTGAAGCAGATGGCTGTATACTGCTGCATAACCAGCAAAACAATCATCCAGGTAGTGCCTGTCAGTTCTTTTTTTTTTTTTTTAATGGATATAACAATAAACATTCTGTCTTGATGCAGGCAAAAGTAAGCAATCAAACCTGAGGGGCAAACAGCAGTGAGTGGTGAGGTAGCTGGTGAAGGCACAGCACCTGGCAGTCTGCATAGAGGAGCCAACACCATCTGGGGAAGAACAAGGGGGGTACCAGGATGCTGGGGAATGCTATTCACAGTGCTGTTAAATTACTATCAGCCTCAGATCTGAACTCACCCAAAATTTGACTGTTGAAAATTCAGAAACAAAGAACTAAAGTTTCGGGTTTTGGTCCTTTTCAGCCTTTGAGCAGTATTTTTCATAGCAGCAAAGTCCTGCATAAAACTTGTCAGTAGGAAAAGTTAGTGCTGAAATRTAAATTCATTGAATGGGAGGCATCTGACGGGCTGTGGGGACTGGACCTGGTGGCTTTCTCCCCCTGTTATACAGAAAGCTGGGGATGATCCAATGGTCAGAGCATCCATGCAGGKCATGGGCTTGGTTCCTGGCTGTGGGTGTGAATTTCAACTGTTTTTTTTTGCTCCAGGTCCTCATGAAGGGCCAGGACTCAAGGCCTTAAGATATAATATTAAATGTTAGATGTTAAATGGGGACCTGTAATTAACTCAGTCACCTCCAGCTCTCTCTGATCACTGGAGAGAAGTGAAGATGAAATGAATCAACTCAGTGTCTATAACTCCTTCTTATCCATTGAGGATACTTACAGCAGCTATTCCTTTAGCTGAACTGCCTCAGTTAGATGCCTAAAATTGAATTTGAGGTATCTGAACCAGAAATCAGTAGGAACCAGACCCTAAACAACTTTGAAGGTCACTCACTCTTCAGTTTTTCATATTTAAAATGAGTCTGAGTCATGTTTTCTTATCTCCAGGAAATGTCAGTTGTGTTATAAACTGTACCCAGGCACTGGGATGCACGCACTAGCAGGTAGTGTGGCTAGTAGTACAAAAAGCATCCTTCTTTTTCTTSTTATGGATCTACTCGGTTTAGGTGACAACTCAGCCAGATAGACCTAATCCATTCCTTACCTGACCACTTTTTTTGCCTGGTCTCCCTCCTCAGCTACGGCTAATTGTGACTTTGTCCCATGATCTTACAACAGTGATGGAGATAGGTATTCTGGCAGTGTTACTGTCAGATTTACATCATCTGAGAAATATTTTCTCCAAACCAAATGAAAATAAACATGATTTGGGAAAAGAAACAAACAACTTACTTAACTTTGCCTTTTGTTTTAGGATCACTTCTCAGCTCTACTCCAGAACCAGAGTCTGTCAGGATGCCTACTTGTTTATATTCCTAACAAGATGAGTATGGCAGGACAGTCAGAAACTGCAAAGTAAATCACAGGTATGGTGATCATCCTTCAACTCCAATTTTAGACATCTCTTTCCTCATAGTAAGACAAAAAGCCTAACATTAAGCAGATGCATTTTAATGAAACTTGAATTAGTTGAGTTGAGCTAGAAGACATTTAAGCAACTTGCTGGGTTGTCATTTGTATGTTTCTTTCTTTTTTCCTGCCCTATTTTGCATAACAGCTTCCTTTATGCTATTTATTATAATCCTTGCTAACAATGATCTTCCCCTAATGTATTCCATGTTGCAGTCCATCTGGTGCTTTAAACTCCAGTATAAGTTTTTACAAAAAAAGAGTTTCAAAGCTCATTCAGCAAATTTTGCTGGAAGTATTTATCGGTTCTCACTGAGCACTTGGCAAAACCTAACCAGTATGGACCAATTTCTCATTTTGGTTGTGATGATGGATACATATATATTTTAGTCCTGTTGGTGGATTTGTATGCAATGCATCTACTGCTCATTCATGTCAGTAATATWTATACACATGCATTACTATTCCAATAATACAACATATAAGTCATTCCAGGTTATTATAAGTGGACCCAGAAATCCAATACATCATTTTGGTCCTTTAAGACTTCCAACTATAAATCTCTGAGTTGTTTGACATGAACTTCTGCCATTTATTTCCCCTAGGAGAAATTAATTGGGAATATTTTGGCCCAAGCAAGCCTAAAATGCATTCTGTCCGTGTTAGAGAGATCCGAAAAAGCTTTGTTGGAGAAGCTCAGATGTTGTTACTGGAAAACAGATGCATATTCTTATCAGGTTTAGTGGAGCTCTGATGATATTATCTGTGTTTGCATAACAAGAACAAAAATATACACCGTGTCATTGAAGAAATCTGGGTACTTTCTCTCTCTAAATTATCTGATGGAAATCATAGAAGAGTCCTTTACCCATCACTGATTTTCCTTCAGCAGCTGTTGCAGAAAATGTTGGCACTGAGCAGTTAATTTTTTATATACAGTGAACCACCATGTAATAGGAGATGTGTGTCAGCAGGGTCCAGATACACATCACTAGCCTCGCTGTAATCTAGAAATCTTTAAATTGTCACTCTCTAAATGGGTATTCTAAATTCATAAAGATTTATAAACATTCACTACTGCCATCTGACAGATATATGCATCACCTGCAGTTTTCTCATTCTATGAGCCATGGGAAAATGATGTTCCTGCACCCGTACTGCAGGGGTGAGAAATCTTAAGAAGGTCAAGTTAGAGAGTCTGAGTGAACTGGATGACTAAAAATGAACCACAAAGGAAGAACAAGCCACTTAAATTGATAAATCATGAGACCAAAAAATTGCATAGGAGTTTGCATTGTGGATGACTTACTTGCCTTGTGTTTGACAGGGTASTCACTGGATGCCTTTATTCTAGGGCAGAGGGACTGTTGTGTGGCATTGGAGTAGTGTACAATATTCTGTTTTTGAATAGTCAGTACAAGACAAAAGGGTTGTCAGAAAACCATTTTTCTTCCTCATGTAAGAAGCTGACGTCTCATTACAGAAAGCAATACTCTCTGCCCACAGACAAGTAATATGTAAACCTCTTAAAACTGCATTTTGGGATATTGCCTGCAAAGAAGAAAGTTAGCGTTCGCTTCTGAAACTGAGAAGCATTTCCATTGAATCTCATTATTATCTTGAATCAAGCACAGCATAAACCACAAATGAAAAGACTATTTTACCATTAGAATTCACCCTGATAGCCCTATATTGATTCCACTTATCTGTGTTGGACTAAAATGGCATCAAATTTTGATTTGACAAATGGAGAAGCCATCATCTCCTGCGGGGAATTTGCTACAGTCTAATCTTCAGCCTTGCAAATAATGATGACTAAAACTTCTAACAGGAAATGGTGTGAATATAGCTTCCAGCCATTGGTTTTTGATCTGCATTCCTTCTCCAAAATGAAAAGTCCTATTGAATCTAATATTTCCCCTGCATGAATTTTCTTATTTTCTATAATCAAAACACTTCTGATTCCTATTTTTGATAAGTTAAAAGCATTTGATGCCCAGTAAATTTCTCATGGTGGTATTTTTTCCGTCATAGAATCATAGAATCATCCAATAAGGTTGGAAAAGACCTCTAAGATCATCAAGTCCAACCATCAACCCAACACCACCATGCCCACTAAACCATGTCCCAAAGTGCCACATCTACAAGTTTTTTGAAAGCCTCCAGTGATGGTGACTCCACCACTTCCCTTGGCAGCATGTTCCAATGCTTGACAACCCTTTCGGTGAAGAAATTTTTCCTAATATCCAATCTAAACCTACCCTGACACAACTTGAGGCCATTTCCTCTTGTCCTATCGCTTGTTACTTGGGAGAAGAGACCAACACCCACCTCTCTACAACCTCCTTTCAGGTAGTTGTAGAGAGCGATAAGGTCTCCCCTCAGCCTCCTCTTCTCCAGGCTAAACAATCCCAGCTCCCTCAGCAGCTCCTCATAAGACCTGTTCTCCAGACCCTTCACCAGCCTCGTCRCCCTTCTCTGGACATGCTCCAGCACCTCAATGTCCTTCTTGTAGTGAGGGGCTCAAAACTGAACACAGTATTCTAGGTGCAGCCTCACCAGTGCCGAGTACAGGGGCATGATCACCTCCCTACTCCTGCTGGCCACGCTGTTTCTGATACAGGCCAGGATGCTGTTGGCCTTCTTGGCCACCTGGGCACACTGCCGGCTCATGTTCAGCCGGCTGTCAACCAGCACCCCCAGGTCCTTTTCTACCGGGCAGCTTTCCARCCACTCTTCCCCAAGYCTGTAGCGTTGCCTGGGGTTGTTGTGACCCAAGTGCAGGAYCCGGCACTTGGTCTTGTTGAATCTCATGCAGTTGGCCTCAGCCCATCGATCCAGCCTGTCCAGATCCCTATGCAGAGCCCTCCTATACACAGGCAGATCAACACTGCTGCCCAGTTTGGTGTCATCTGCAAACTTACTGAGGGAGCACTCAATCCCCCTTGTCCTGATCATTGATGAAGATATTAAACAAGACTGGCCCCAAAACTGAGCCCTGGGGAACACYGCTTGTGACCGGCCGCCAACTGGATTTAACTCCATTCACCACAACTCTCTGGGCTCGGCYGTCCAGCCAGTTTTTTACCCAGCAAAGAGTACACCCATCTAAGCCATGAGCTGCCAGCTTCTCCAGGAGAATGCTGTGGGAGACAGTGTCAAAGGCCTTGCTGAAGTCCAGGTAGACCACATCCACAGCCTTCCCTTCATGYRCTAGGCACGTCACCTGGTCATAGAAGGAGATCAGGTTGGTCAARSAGGACCTGCCYTTCATGAACCCGTGCTGGCTGGGCCCAATCTCCTGGGTGTCCTGCACCTGCCTTGTGAGTGCCCTCAAGATGAACCACTCCATAATCTTCCCTGGTATCGAGGTCAGGCTGACAGGCCTGTAGTTCCCCGGATCCTCCTTCCAGCCCTTCTGATTGATGGACATCACATTGGCAAGCCTCCAGTCGTCTGGGATCTCCCCTATTAACCAGGACGGCTGATAAATGATGGAGAGTGGCTTGGCAAGCTCCTCCACCAGCTCCCTCAGTACTCTCGGGTGGATCCCATCCGGCCCCGTAGACCTGTGAGTGTTCAGGTGGCATAGCAGGTCGTTGACTGCTTCCTCTTGGATTATGGGGGGCGTATTCTGCTCTCGGTCCCTATCTTCCAGCTCAGGGGGCTGAATACCCTGAGGGTAACCAGTCTGATTATTAAAGACTGAGGCAAAGAAGGCATTAAGTATCTCCGCCTTTTCCTCATCCTTGGTGGCAGTGTTCCCCCTGGCATCCAATAAAGGATGGAGATTCTCCTTGGCTCTCTTTTTGTTGTTGATATATTTGTAAAAACATTTTTTGTTGTCTCTTASGACWGTGGCCAGATTGACTTCTAGCTGGGCTTTTGCCATTCTCATTTTCTCTCTGCAAGACCTAAYGAGATCCCTGTACTCTTCCTGAATTGCCTGCCCCTTCTTCCAACAGTGGTAGACTCTCCTTTTTTCCCTGAGTCCCAGCAAAAGCTCCCTGTTCAGCCAGGCCGGTCGTCTTCCCCGCCAGCTCTTCTTGCGGCATATGGGGACAGCCTGCTCCTGCTCCTCCTCCTTTAAGACTTCCTCCCTGAAGAACGTCCAGCCTTCCTGGACCCCTSTGCCCTTCAGGACTGCCTCCCAAGGGACTCCCTCAACCAGTGTCCTGAACAGGCCAAAGTCTGYCCTCTGGAAGTCCATGGTAGTGGTTTTGATGACCCCCCTCCTTACTTCACCAAGAATCGAGAATTCTACCATTTCATGGTCGCTAAGCCCAAGACGGCCTCCGACCACCACATCTCCCACTAGTCCCTCTCTGTTGGTCGAGTGAGGCACCTCCCCTGGTAGGCTCACTTACCAGATGCATCAGGAAGTTCTCTTCCACACAYTCCAGGAACCTCCTAGACTGTTTCCTCTCTGATGTATTGTATTTCCAGCAGACATTGGGTAAGTTGAAGTTGAAGTCCCACACAAGGACAAGGGCTAGCGATTGTGAGACTTCYGCCAGCCGCTTGTAGAATGCTTCATTAGCCTCTTCATCCTGGTTGGGTGGTCTATAACAGACTCCCAGTAGGATATCTGCCTTGTTGGCCTTCCCCCTCATCCTTACCATAAGCACTCCACCTGATCATCACAGTCGTYGAGCTCTGTACAATCGAAACACTCCCTGACATACAGAGCCACCCCACYRCCTCTCCTTCCTCACCTATCCCTTCTGAACAGCTTATAGCCATCCATCGCAGCACTCCAGTCATGAGAGTCATCCCACCATGTTTCTGTGATGGTGACTAAGTCATAGCTATCCTGCTGTACAATGTCTTTCAGCTCCTCCTGTTTCCTGCCCATGCTGCGTGCATTCATGTAGATGTGCTTGAGCTGGGTTATTGATCTCATCCCTCAGACCTGGCTCTTACTCTGTATAGAGTGTTAAATTATGCATCTGGCCAGATGTGGAAATGAGATCACCTCCTAGTATATATCTAGGGATTGCAGGGTATTATTCTCCTGAAAGCCCACGCAGATCTGCTGATAACCATGGGTACAGGGCTCATGTTCACCAGACATCATCTCCTTCCTTTCTGGGCATATAGCTGTGTTTGGCTGTATTGGAAGATGTGTTGCCTACACAGCTCTGTCTTAGCCAGTGATCCTAATTGCTCTGAGTCCAGAGCTAAATACATCTATCATCTGGATAGGGAAGGGGGAACAGTGATGTGGCTACTTCCCAGTCATATTCAGGAAATTGCTCTGCATCAGCATTAGTTAATGGGTCATGGAAGAAACATAACCTCTTCCAGCCTCTCCATTAATCCTGCTCCTGTCTTTTCATAATCTGCCAAGCTTGGTATTGTCTATAAAGAATAGCAACAATGATGGGTTTTGGTGTTTATTACATGATCATTGGTTTGGGTATGAAAGCAGGTCTGGCTGAGAGCTGTGCAAGGCTTGCTGCTGACATCGAGATCCCTCAGTGTAGTCTGTCTTCAGTTTATGTGTCTACAGTGCACAGGGATAGTCTTGACAAATATCAGGCTCTGCGGTACTGAATGCYTCATGCAAATCTTATTTTGCCATGTTTATGCAGATGCTTTTGTCAGAGATGTGTAGACCTGAACAAGGACATATACTCGATAGTGTATACTTATTATTACACTAACAAGTGTATACGGTGTTTGGGTAACACCACTGTGAATCAGGTGAGTGTTCTTACTCCTATAGTATAGCTCAGGAAACTGGGACATTCACAAAAGGAGACACCATCTCCTAGGTGAGGCTGAGTTGATAAAGGACTTTGGGTTTCCTAATTTCCGCATTCACCCTACTCATAAGTCTAACCAACCCYCGTCTGAAAAACAGATTCAGAAAGGGAGTTTGCAGAAACTGTCTTCTCTGTAGAGGAGCACATCAACATGTGTCTAACAACGAGATTCTTCTGACAAGATCTTGATTTCAGACTAGATTTCCTGGGTTTGATAGAGATGAGAACACAAGTGTAATTACCTCTAGAAGAGAAATAGGAAATGGATTTGTAATGCATTTATGGAAAAATTCATTAATGATCACCATTTATTTAATCCTATCCCAAACAAAAGAAAATAGATGTGCTGAGGTTTTCTTGGAGTGTATGTGTATGTATGTACATATAATTCCAAAGTAYTTATGTTATGTAAATCAAAAGAAAACACACTGGCAGTGCGAGGTGGTCGATAAGAGATTATGTTAAGCAAACAGCAAGCATCTGTGAAATGCATTTTTGACTGACGATCCTGAGTATAGCTGTAGATAGCTCCAGCAATTTGTGCTCTGTTTTAGCCTCTTGTGATTAAATTGGGTAAGTTGCCAGCTACAAGTAATTTGTAATTTTAAATTAGTACAAGACTCATGACATTTCTCTTTTGGGACTGTTCCAGTGAGTGGTTCACTGCCATCATCTACACATTTAAATAGGTAAAGCTGCTTTCGTCAAACTCTATCCATCAGTTACGTGTTCATACTGTTTCCTTGGAAGCCAAAAATGAGATAGAAAAGGAGTGCAAATGCAAACTTTYGTTGACAAATCTTCATGTTTTCTGAGTTTTTGTTATTTCTGTTTAATTCTGGTTTTCACTGGAGAGATGTAAGAACTAGTGAGTGTTAATGTTTTATTTACCGGCTCCTCTGGACTGGAGAAAGTGATTATTAGATGTACAAACAGTGAAAGCTGGRTGGAAGTTTTAAAATGTTTTGATGTTCTTCTGTCAGCTAGCATCTTCTCTGCCAGCTGCCAGTTTGGTTTTCGATGTGTGGAAAGGAAACCRGAAAGAAAGAAAACTGAAAGAAAAAGGAAACTTCAAGAACAAATCTGCCAACTTCATCCAGTGGGGATGACCTCCTGTCCTGTGGCTGTATGCCACATTTACCCTGCCAATACTGTTTTTGTGATCAGATTGAAGCAGAACAACTTTTATCTTCTCTGCTTTTGAGGTTTGTTTCTCAACATACTGTGGTAGGTGAAGAGATGAGCAGTGATGGAGTGGGATGAAAGAGAGACAAAGAAATAGGAGAGCAAGATTAATGCTTCTGACTCTCCTCAGAAAGTGAACTCATTACCAGGAGTCAAAGTCCAGTATTATTCTCCCTCAATCCAGATCACATTTATATATATTGCAGAAGCAGTGACTGGAGGAGCCTTAACACAGTTACCTAGTGGTCGTATCATTCTCCTGATTGGTGGGAAATCTGGGTTTGAATCCTTGAGCAAAATCATATGGCAAGTGGATCTGTACATGGCTCTTCTCCCTCTGCCCTTTGTCAGCACAGTGAAGAGCCTGAGTGGGTCCAGAGGAGGKCCACGAAGATGATCAGGGGGCTGGAGCACCTCCCATATGAGGATAGGCTGAAAGAGTTGGGGTTGTTTAGCCTAGAGAAGGGAAGGCTCTGAGGAGACCTTATAGCAGCCTTCCAGTACTTAAAGAACACCTACAGGAAAGATGAGGAGGAACTCTTTATCAGGGAATGTAGTGATAGGACGAGGAGTAGCAGTTTTAAACTTAAAGAGGGTAGATTTAGATTAGACATGAGGAAGAAATTCTTTACTATGAGGGTGTGAGACACTGGAACAGGTTACCCAGAGAAGTTGTGGATGCCCCCTCCCTGGAAGTGTTCAAGGTCAGGTTGGATGAGGCTTTGAGCAACCTGATCTAGTCGAAGGTGTCCCTGCCCATGGCAGAGGGGTTGGAACTAGATGATCTTTAAAGCTCCCTTCCAACCCAAGCCATTCTATGATTCTATGATTCTATGATTCTATGATTCTATGAATGTGATTATTTTCACTGAAACATCTATGGAACACGAAATTATGCAAAAGAGGAAAAAAAAAATCAGATTATCTAGTCTGTACTTCCAATATTTATAAGTATCTTTTGATCATGAATAGGAACAAAGCAGTCAACTGCCAGGAGATATTGTTTAATCAGGTAGTTCAGGAAACCACGCTCTCAGGTAAGTACATCTCTTGGGCATCACCGTGCTCCAAAGAGGGGTCAGATCAGAAAAACTGTTCAGACAGTTCATTCTCTGCTTTGGTTAATACAGTGCCCTATTCAAAAAATTTGGTCTGCTTTTGTGCCTTCATTTTTTAACTGTTTTCAGTCTTTGCACAATTTTCAGTTTTAGCAACACTGATCTGATGTTTACATCCAGATTGTTGATGAGAATATTAAAAAGTTACTGATCCTGCCAAAATTCCCTAAAAACCCTTCTGTTTATTGGTGATTAACTAATGCTAACTACTATTAGTCGGCTATCATTTAGTCACCCCTCGATTTAATTGACAGGTGATCTAATAGTATTGCATAACAATTTTTTTAAAAACAATCTCCTCTCCAGATTAGACCATATTTCCCACTGTAGCAAGTTCAGGTTCTGCCTTTTCTCCCTGACAGCTTGTATCGGGTGTCCAAGCCTGCGTGTTGGCAGCGAGGGCTGCAGGAGTGTCCTCTGTGAGRAGAGGCCRGGGCTGCTCCGTGCTGGACACAGCCGGTCCCAGCCGGTCCCGGCCGGCTCCAGCGGCCCCACCGCAGGACACAGCTGAGCCCCTCAGCCAAGCCGGGGGCGCCARGGGGAAAATAGGTTTCYGAAAGGGCAAAAAGTGGCACAGGCCGAGGAGGAGGAAGCCCAGGAGGGAGCAGCAGCAGAGGGACCCCGAGGGCGGAGGAGGAGGAGGGCAGGAGGTGCTKCAGGCCCGGAGCAGGGATCCCCTGCAGCCCTGGAGAGACCCCGCTGGAGCAGAGACCCACCCTGCAGCCCGGGGAGGGCCCCACGCCGCAGCAGGGGGATATTTCCTGCAGGAGCTGTGGCCGTGGAGAGCCCGGGCGGGAGCAGGTTGTCCCTGAAGGACTGCAGCCCGGGGAAGGGCCCGCGCTGGRGCAGGGAGRCGTGTGAGGAGGGGGGAGCRGCYGAGAGGGGCTGTGGTGGACCCACCGCAACCCCCATCCCCACCCCCTGCGCCCCTCGGGGGGAGAGGAGTTGGGAGTGAAGGGGTGAAACTGGGCCTGGGAAAAAGGGGTGGTGTTGTTTTAATTTTGTCTTTGTTTCTCACTACCCAATACATTTTAACTGGCAGTAAGTTAAATTATTTTTCCCCAAGTCGAGTCTGTTTTCCCCATGATGGTACTTGGTAAATGATCTCCCTGTCTTTATGTTGATCCACGAGCCTTCTCATCCTGTATTCTGCCCCGTCCTGTTGAGGAGAGGGAGTGAGAGTGGCTGGATATGYGGATAGCAGCTGGGCAAGGCTAACCCACAACAATTCCCCATGCCATGGTTCCTGTGATCCTCTTGTGCTGCCAGACCAGGAGGGAAGTGAGGGCTCTCCTTGCTTGATGAGAGCATGGAGGCAAGAAGTTGACTCCAGCTTAGAGGAAAGCAACTGGGCAAGTTCTGGGAAGAACAAGTGCCCTCTGGAGCTCATTACCACCAGCACCCCACTTCTCACTCAGCAASCTGAGTTCCTGGGGCCTGGAGCATCCCTGCGCAGTGGTCCATGCCCTTCTCTCCTCCCATCAGTCTGTCTTGGAGGTAAAGCTTGGTGAGAGAGTCTCTGGGCTTGCCTGTGGCCTTCCTTGGTGCCCTGCTTGTGTCTTCTGAGCACAGTAGAAGGGCAGAAGAGAACCAACCTGGTGGAAGGTTGGTTTTTGGGAGGAATTTCTCCTTATCTTTACACCGGAAGCACTGAAAGCAGAACAACCCCAAACAGACAGCCTGTCCCGGCTATGGAAACACAATCATGGTGAGTGGGGCACTGCTGCTGGGCAGCTGCCATTCCTGCAAGGTGCGGGAATGGCCTCGTATTTGGATGGAGCCCTGATGGGACCATGCATGGCAAGGTGGGTACAGACGTGTACATTTGACAGATAGGGTGTTTCATCTCCTGAGTTATAATATGAATGAATGTTGAATTTCTTATTGCAGTACRCATATCTTTCAGAAACTTCTGAAAACATAATGACCACCAAATTGCCCTGCAGCAACACTGTAGCAACAGTGTAGCTTAATGGAGTACCTCACAGGAAGAAAGATGAATTTATTTAAAACACAACTAATTTCAGTCTTTCACACTCACAAGCATTGAGATGCTTTTAAACAGCCTGCCCAGCATTCAGGCACTGAGACACCTGTATCCAGGGCGTCTGTCCAGGATTGCTTGCAATGAYGTGAAGGACAAGGAAACCGATTTTTGAGCCTCTCCCCACACTTCCTGGCTTCTCCTTAGGCATGTGATGGTGGTTTTGGATTTGTCTCATTGTACCATTCAGGACCTGACTGCAATTTATCTCTTTATCCTGTCCCACCTCTGTGAGTCATCAGGATTTAGTCACTGCCTCTGTTTCAGAGCTGGCTGTCATGAGAAATTGCAGGAAGTTGTGTGCTAGAATCTCGATGACCTGCTACTGTAGGTGTCAGCAGTATATGCCATTTTGCAGCCCTTATTCTTCCTGTGTTTTGCACCTGTGCATTCACATTCAGTCTACATTCACATCAGTATAAAYATTTTTTCTGCGATGTATCACAGCCCTAGAAGAAAGATTCCTGGGCTTTCTATTTTCTAATACATTATAGGCACGTTGGTATGTGCTGGCAAAAAGATGATAGCTACCTCCTATGATTCATAATTTTTCATCTCACAAATCTCCCAAGCTCCTGGTATTTCAGAAATATATTACAGTAAACTTTCCTCCTTCCTGGCCCAGGATTACAAAGGAATATTACAGCTTACTTCCTTATACATAATGATTTTGTCTATAAATTCTAATCTGATCCAATCTTCATATTGTCTCTATTTTATTGGATTCTGGTGAGCTTTATGCTGTGCCTTGCTACTTTCTCATCCTCCTCTATTCACTTAATATTATTCCTGTTCATCCWAGAAAAACCAAAAAAGTTTGAGAGGAAAGGGAARWGATGCTTGCTGTTGGTAGGACAGACAAAAAGAAATCTGTTGAGTATTGGAAAAGAAGTATTTCTTTCACTTTTAAATAATATTCTAAATGCTCTTTCTGTGAGTTGTCGTAATACTTGTTCACTGACTTTGCTGCTATAWACTTATCAAGGGCTACCTCATTGGTTAATCAGAACTTTATTGGTTGTATTAGAGATTTCAGCTGACATCAGATAGAAACCTTGRTCCAAATTCTCTGTACAACTTTCATAGTTGGGACTGGCAGTTACCCCATCCTGAGATTAGCAGCATAATGATTAAGCCAAATAGTAAATATGAAGTTTAGTTCCACAAATCCCCATTATATGAGTGTCAGGGTTGTTCAAAGGAAATGTGAGCTGTGCAAGAATGAGTCAGACATTTTTAATGAGCTCATATTAATAAGAAAGTTGTTTCCTGCACAATTCCATCACAGAGCACATTTCACACAATGTTAAACACTGAAACATGATTTCAGAAACCACACAAGGTTTGTATCTTCAGTCTCACGTTCTGCTAGTAACAATTGAAGAGAAAAATATTTCATAATAGTAAACTTCTCATACGTTGTCATCAGATCATTAGGAGAATTTGGCAATTTGTTTCAGAGCCATTAGAGCAACCATGAAAATCTGTTGAAAAAAGTATRAGAATGTAAGTTGCTCAAGACAGATTAAATCAATAAAGAGCACCTCTTCGGACCTTTCTATAAGGTCCTTTCATTGATCTAAAGGATGGGGAAATACRTAACACCATCCTGCACACTGTAATGGTCTCACAGGTAGCAGTAAAATTCCCCCGAGCTGTGGACAAGGGCATCCCCCACCACCTGCCCTGTCTGGGTRAAACAGCTCAAAATATAGTTTCTGATTCGCAAGCCTGTTGACTGGTTCCTGTGGAATTTTGGGGAATCCCTTAAGGTCTTTTCCTTATTGTTCCCATGGATGTGTTCCTCTGAAGTTAGCGTGGTGTTCTGGTTTTCCTTTTTCCTGGCAGTATTGCATCTTGCAGCAYTGTGTAGAGCCCAAAGTCTGCATGGTCATCCTGTTGGGCTGGCTGAATGTAGGGCCTCTCGGTACRGCTCTCGTGGTTGGCCTCTCCTTTTGTACATGGTAAGGGTGACACAAGGCACCTGGTGGCCTCTCTGGCCAGGTCCATAGCCCTTGGGCACATTCCAGAGTTTTCATGCTCCCCTATTTTGGTGCCTGACTGACCTAATGAACATCTGCCATCCCACACATRTTGGGGACTTATCCAACAGCCTTGTGAAGTCAGGGGCCTTTTACTATTATTACTTTCCATTCATATTTAAATTTTAATTAGTCATTCCTTTGTCTCTTGTTAAAGAATGTTTTCTTCATYAGGTACCTACACTTATATGAATATATATATACACAATTTATATATATTCATACATATATATTTACATGCTACATATATAAATATATGTATGTAAAGTGTATCTATGTATAAATGAATAAAATATATTCATGCAGATTTGTAMTCTCCTTTCTCTATATATTTATATATAGCAAGATAAATATATATTTCTATTAAAAATGTACATATTTTTATATATGAACACCTCCTGGTCCAAAGGAAATGGGCAACCAATCAGGGGTGCTCTTAGCCTGCCATGTCTTGCATGAAAGCTGTCCATATATGACTGATATTGAAGAAAAGGAGGGAAT
Organism: Oceanodroma leucorhoa; assembly: GCA_030449065.1. Classification (NCBI taxonomy): domain Eukaryota; kingdom Metazoa; phylum Chordata; class Aves; order Procellariiformes; genus Oceanodroma; species Oceanodroma leucorhoa. The sequence continues at coordinate 2,556,413 of JASVER010000106.1, forward strand.
ATAGAAGGGACTGTTGCAAATATAAGCAGAGGCCTTGAGAGTACAAGCATAGGATGATGCCAGAGGCCTCAAAGGTATAAACACAAATCTCAAAAGTTCAGTTTGAGGGCACTAAAGAAGTACAACCTTGACAGACAGGTAGAGGCAGTTTAGGGCTTACACGAATTTTTAGAGAATTGTGTAACAACCAGTTGCAAGTACCCATGATGGACARCACAGGCAAGGATATCTGTAGATTGCACATAAGAGTGTAACAACATTAAGTCATTGAACAGGCACCTCGCTTCAGAATTAGATCTGCAGAATTGGTCTCTCTGGTATCCTTTACTGCTACAAATGTAAGCAGTGTTTTGTTATTATGAAAGGAAAATACACCTAGAGGGAGCAGTGGATGAACACCATTGAGTACCTATAGGATACAGGTCCAGATTGGGGGCCAGATTTGGCCAGAGCATAATTCATCCTGCCTTGGCCTGTGCGCACCGATTTCCTGCAGAAGGAATCCAGTGTGTGTATGTGGTTGGGGACACAGAGCAGCATGAGCTCCTACAAACCCCAGAGATTCCCTGTGGTCAGTTATACCTCGGGATTTTTAGTTGATATCACAAATTTCCAGAATCTTATCTGGAAATATCTGGAAACCAGACCTATCATCTGGCTCATAGTAGGTCCCACAAACCCTTGTGGCTCAGTTTTAGTTCACAAGGGTCTGCCTTTCCTAATATCCACTGCCCAATACCTCAAAGACTTTATGAATACTTCTTTCTAAACACAGCTTCAATAGAGCTCTGGAAACATTGGACATGAGCTGGAAATTGTCTACAGGATTTAGCAACTTCCTTTTTCCTGTGTGAAAGCAGTTTTTGAGTAGGGGTAGTAGAAGAAAATGCAGSAATGAGGCCAACAGTAAAGAATGATAAGGGAATTTGTAAGGAGGGTAATGCATCCAGTTATAATTTGAATCCTAAACTGTGTGCTGTTACATGTAACTGCAGTCTGGCACTACTTTTAAGTCAATTTGTTGGGCCCATCAAGGAAAGTAGACTAAAGCATGCATTAGTCTACTTTTTCACTTGGCATTTCTGTATCAGTCAAGCGGTTTCAAGTAGCCTAAGAGTCATTTCACATTATGGCCATTTTCCTTTAAGTTAGGCCAAGTCAAGTGTGGAGAATTAAAATTAATTATTCAGTGAAAACAAAGGCTGAAGTGTGATCAAGTCTGGCTGTTTTGTTTGTTCGTTTGTTTTTCTCCTCTCTGGGCACTTGAATTCCCGAGGCTCTGTCCTTCTCTTGTGTATGGCATTTTGAAAGGCAATGACAGATTGTAAATTCAACCCAAGGTTGCTGAACCATTCGGTAGAGTCAAGGGAGGCCTGATGAATTTCTTTTACACATCCTGCATAAGCGTGTATTATACAGTCGTTAACAATGTGAGTGATAGTCTGAAGTTTGTTGCAATTGCGGTACGATCAATCATTGTACCTCTGTTTATATAGAAAATATCTGCACCTCCTGTGAGTTGCTTAAATGCCGCTGTGCATAATCTAGTATCCTTCAGGTAAGACAAATCCTGGCTGTATGTTTGTGATGTTGACAATAAGCTTCAGCTTCAGCAATTGTGGTGTGTGAATATAGTGTCCAGGACTGCTTGAGATGTTGTAGGGCATCTGAGGCAGTGATATGTGGTGGTTAGACGTGGCTTAGTCTTGTAATAGATCAATGCCATTGGCATGCCAACTGGAGGTTCTTTCATATTGTTATGGAGTGGTAGATCTTTATCGTCCATGACAGTTTGGCATTTCCTTAAAAGAGTTGGTTTAAAGTACCAGAAATTGGAATAGAAAAACTTCAGGTAACCTATACAGAGAGGCTGAGGAGTGCAGGCTTTGTACAAGTTTTTTCTGAATTCGAGTCCTGCAGTTCTGGTGGAAAAGTATGCTCCTCTCTCTCTTCCTAATGGGATTATACAAAGTGATTTTGCACAGAATCCTCTAGGCCCCAGGTTTAACACCTGCTTCCATTCCGAAAGCTTGTCCTTGTTACTTTTAACAGTAAACATACTTTTAACAGTAAACATACTTTTAACAGTAAACATACTTTTAACAGTATGTTTTCACAGAAAAAGAAAAGAAAAAAGAAGAGACCTAGTTGAATCTGTTCTCCATATGTTTGGTTAGAACAAATAGAGTTTTAGGAAGAAAATTGGCTGCTCTGAGCCTGACCAAAAGTTGTGCTTCAATCCTTCAAGATCTTCTCAGAGGACTTAGTAGGTGAACTGGCTGTTCCAGAAGTCAAAGCACACTCTGGAGTAGCACATAGACATGGATATAGACATGGAACAGCACATGGATATAGTAGAGTTGGTCCCTTGAGCCACAAAGGGCACCAGAATGGGGCAGGAATTATGCCCGTACCAGTAAGCGAAACACTGCCAGGACACATTTGCCAATCCAGATCACAAGTGCTTTACAGGGCAAAGCTACAGCTGTAGCCAAGTCTACAATGAAACAGGCTGGACAATCAGAAGATAGTGCTCCAGCCTGTTCCTGCTGAGTTTACAGGTGTACAGGAATCTAGTTTGGTCTATAATAGCTCTGCCTTCATCATATTGCTAAAAGTTAGGGTAACTGAGGCACAAAATCAACAGTCCTGGGCAGATGACAAAATCATCTTTGTTAGGGTCTTTTGCTACTGGTATTTACAAGGAGACGAAGATGGAAAAGGTTCATTTGGTATCCTGCAATGGTACGCAGTTTAAATGCCAGCTAACAACGAATGCAGTAACACCATGCAAGTCTCTGCAAAGTGTAAACTGTTAAGGCAGGGAAGAAACAAGTCAAGGGACCATCAYGAATAAGCAATTAGGAATAAAGCAGAGGACAACGTAGACTCCATATCAGGAGGTTTTCATGGGAAGTGCTGGAATCCTAGTGGGAAGTTTTAATGATCAGGCAGATTATAGTGTGGAAAATGTCTTTGGACCCTGGGAGACTGATTTATGGGAGGCTTAAGGGACATGGCTTAAGGGAGCTATTAAGACTGTGTRGCCTAAGTTCCTACAGTGTTCAGGGCTGGTTAATGTTTCAGTAAGATGGACAGGTATAAAGACTGCTTAAAAATCTTTATTGCTTCCCTGAAGCTTTTCCTTATTTACATTAAACTTTGGTTTTAGGATGGTTATTTTGTCATTGTATTTCTTTTCCGATCACCTGGTTGATGTAGAAGTTACTGTTGTTTAATATGAGAGTGGTGGATCTGTACACCTCCACTCTCTGAAGGCTGGAGGTGTGATAGACCACACTCAAGTGATTGCCAAAGTAAGACAACTGCTACTAGCCCCAGAAACATGAAATCACAATGGATTTTAACATTTAAAGTGGACCTCACAGCAGCTGCTACTGCTTACTTTAACTCATGCACACCCACAGGCCACTCAGCTTCCTACAAATAGCTTCAGCAGCCTGGGAACAACCTGCTGCCTCAGATGACACAAAAAGRCCCAGAGGAGAAGTATTAGGAGACATGTGCCCGGGCCTGACATCTTTCTACTGCTGTTGATGTGGTAAAAGAAATCCGGCAGCAGCAATGGGCAGTGAGCAGCTGCAGCTCTGGAGTGCAGGATRCGGGGATGCCACCTAGGAATGCAAACCGAATAAGAGTACTTGAAGAAACACTTCATTATTAACCATGCATAACATGTTAGTGAGGGAGATTATTCTTCCAAGTAGCTTCCTCTTTATTCTTTTTCACGTACTTCTTTTGTATGTTCATTAATTGCTAAAAGGCAGAATGACTTTCAAATCATTTGGGCTATCTGAAAGCTTCCCACAGAGATTAAACATCTCSTGTGTGGAGTTTTCCATGTGCACACCATCGGAAAGTCAATCTTCCTTCATCTGGGAYTGTAGTGGAGTATTTTAACTGGGTGTCTTTATCAGATCTCTGCTGACAGCCTGTCAAAGCATTCCTGGGGAATGACTAATTTGCAAATGGCTTTCCTGCCTTTCTCTTCTCTCTTCCCTCTTTCTTTTGCTCTCTTTCTCTCTCTGTCTCCTTAAATTGCACRCTATAAATAGCTCTTGAAGAAGGAGAGTTTGAAAAGCAGTGCATTTCATACAAATCAAGGGTAGAATGTTGCCAGGGTTGGAATTTCCCGCAGAAAAAGGGGCATCCAAGCTGGTTTTTGCATAGTTCTGAATAGGACTGTCATAGTCCATCAAATCAATGACCTGTCCTGACTGCTGTCATGTCTGTGATGGTGAATGGTTATCTCACTGACCATTTTCCCTGCCATTCCTARGAGGAAAGTTTCTTTCCAATCCTGAGTATTTCTTGTTAAGCCATTTAGCTGTTGTAGTACATGAAGACTGATCATCTTATGAATTTTTCTTTTACATATACATAGCATGGGGGCCAAACTGTTAACCAGTACTAGGAAAGGTATTTGATGCTGGCTGTTAATAACTCCCTGATATGTCTCCTGAGATCATGAAAGGATGAAAATYGAATTCCCATGCCAAGGAAAAGTCTCCTAAACTTTCTTTGCATTTCAATGCTTCTGGCTGCAAATTTAAGGCCTGTGAAGAGTTGATGGTTTCTATTGAAATTTCCCCTTACTTTGCATCGGAGGTCAAAAGCAAACTAGTTTTTATTAAATGCATTTTCACAGAATGCATATTCTGTATCACTGGAGAAGGACTACTGCCTCCTGCAAGGGGCATCCCCCCTTCCCCTCTGACTTCTTCCATGTTCCTCTCTACTTTTTTTGCTTTGCTCACCTCCTGCCACCTCCTGCCACCTCCTCCTCGGAGATCTTACACATAGGCATTTCAAAACTAAGACAAATTAACTGCCAACACTCTGCTCTCTCAGATCTTTTCTGCTACTAAGTGGTGTAAGATTGGACTAATCTTTTCTCTCACACACATCTACACTCTGCAAATTGAGTTCAAATGATTTGGAGGAGTATAAACCAGTCTGGCACCACTCTCATGAATATCCAATCAGCCTAAAGACAGTTTGAACCCCAAGGCCTTTGCGGATGCAGTTACTTGCTTTCAGTGTTTCTGAATTTGTTGTATTGAAGTTAATCACAAAAAACAACGCAAGGAATCAAGTAATAACTGGTATCTGTTATCTCCATTCAGTGACAAGAACGCTGCCAGTGATGCAAGTGATTTCATACTTCTCCCTATGCATATAGGCAGTACTGTGCTATGCTTAGAGTAATTCATTGAAGCAGCTAGAGATGAATTAAAAATCAACGAAGTGTGGTGAAGGGCTCCGAAGCGGAGGATCATGCCGCGGGACCCTTCCTWGAGTGGCAAAACCCGTGAAGGCAAAAGCGCAGGGAGAGAGAGGGTGCCCCCCCCCCCGACCCCCAGAGCCAGAGGAGTGAGCTTCTGACTAGCGGCAGCTCTAACTCAGTGTGGGTGGGGACAAGGGTGACAGCAGCAGTTTAAAACCCAGTGTACCGCAAGAGTGACGGCGGCCAAACCCCCTCACGTACAAAAGCAGTCCCCAGGGAACGTGAGCAACCAGGAGCGCGGCGATCAGGGCGGGCAAACAGCATGTGGCACCTCAGCAGGGTGTGGCGCGTCAGCTTGAGCATCAGTTGGTGCAGGGCAGGCGTGCGGGCCGGGCGCAGTCCCCGTCCTGGCTCTAGAGGCTAASTYAACTAGTGGTCATCGCCCTCCTAGAAGAGGACCTAGCAATGGTTTCCACTCRGCCGAAAGCCATGGCCAGAAGGAGTGTGGCGACCCAGMCGYAGCTCCCACACAARCRTGCAGCTGTCCAGGTCTYCGGCTGCAGGGAGTGCCTGGGYCTGTCACTTGCACCGGMGGGCAGCGGAGACAGCAYYTGTGTGCRGTGTGACCGGGTGGGTGATCTGCTCAGCCTGGTGGCAGGGCTGAAAGAGGAGGTGGAGAGGTTAAGGAGCACTAGGGAGTGTGAGAGGGAGATAGATTGGTGGAACCACACGCTACCATCCCTGAGGCAAAGGCAGCAGCTAGAGGCTCTGCAAGAAGCAGAGGATCCCCTTCCCTCTTGCCAGCAGACAGAAGGAGGGGACCTCAGAGATGGGGGGGAATGGAAATGGGTCCCTGCTCGGAGCACCAGGTGAATCCCGTCCCGGCCTCCCTCAGCCTTCCCAGTTGCCCTTAYACAACAGATATGGGGCTCTGGAACTTGAGGGCCAGGCAAATGAGGATGTAGATGAARGTCCATCCAGGGGGTTCCTAGGGTGAGTCAGTCAGCCCTGTGCATTATGACTACCTCTGTTAACTAAAAAAGGAGAGTAATTGTGGGCGATTCCCTTCTGAAGGGAACAGAGGGCCTAATATACTGACCAGACCCATCTCACAGGGAAGTCTGCTGCCTCCCTGAGGCCCGGGTTAGAGACATTACTAGGAGACTCCCTGGTCTGGTACGGCCCTCTGACTATTACCCGCTGTTGGTTATGCAGGTTGGCAGTGATGAGGTTGCGGAGAGAAGTCCCAAAGCGATCAAAAGGGACTTCAGGGCACTGGGGCAATTGGTTGCAGGATCAGGAGCACAGATAGTATTTTCCTCAATCCCTTCAGTGGCAGGGAAGAATACTGAGAGGAACAGGAAAACACACCTGATATTAACATGTGGCTCACAGGCTGGTGCCATCTGTGGAATTTTGGCTTTTTTGATCATGGGGAGATTTACACGGCACCAGGCCTGCTGGTGACGGATGGAGTTCAGCTGTCGCAAAGGGGGAAAAGGATTCTCGCTCATGTGTTGGCGGGCCTCATCGAGAGGACTTTAAACTAGGTTCGAAGGTGGAAGGGGATAAAACCAGGCTCGTTAGGGATGAGCCTAGGGGTGGCATGCCGATGTTGGGGGTGAGATCGATAACCCAGCTCAAGTGCATCTACACCAATGCACGCAGCCTGGGCAGCAAACAGGAGGAGCTGGAAGACATTGTACAGCAGGATAGCTATGACTTAGTCACCATCACAGAAACATGGTGGGATGACTCTCATGACTGGAGTGCTGCGATGGATGGCTATAAGCTGTTCAGAAGGGATAGGTGAGGAAGGAGAGGTAGTGGGGTGRCTCTGTATGTCAGGGAGTGTTTCGATTGTACAGAGCTCGACGACTGTGATGATCAGGTGGAGTGCTTATGGTAAGGATGAGGGGGAAGGCCAACAAGGCAGATATCCTACTGGGAGTCTGTTATAGACCACCCAACCAGGATGAAGAGGCAGAAAAAGCATTCTACAAGCGTCTGGCAGAATTCTCACAATCGCTAGTCCTCGTGAGGGACTTCAACTTCAACTTACCCAATGTCTGCTGGAAATACAATACATCAGAGAGGAAACAGTCTAGGAGGTTCCTGGAGTGTGTGGAAGAGAACTTCCTGATGCATCTGGTAAGTGAGCCTACCAGGGGAGGTGCCTYGCTTGACCAACAGAGAGGGACTAGTGGGAGATGTGGTGGTCGGAGGCCGTCTTGGGCTTAGCRACCATGAAATGGTAGAATCCTCGATTCTTGGTGAAGTAAGGAGGGGGGTCAACAAAACCACTACCATGGACTTCCAGAGGGCAGACTTTGGCCTGTTCAGGACACTGGTTGAGGGAGTCCCTTGGGAGGCAGTCCTGAAGGGCAAAGGGGTCCAGGAAGGCTGGACATTCTTCAAGGAGGAAGTCTTAAAGGCACAGAAGAAGGCTGTCCCCATGTGCCGCAAGAAGAGCTGGCGGGGAAGACGACCGGCCTGGCTGAACAAGGAGCTTTTGCTGCGACTCAGGAAAAAACAGGAGGGCCTACCACTGTTGGAAGACGTGGCAGGCAACTCAGGAAGAGTACAGGGATCTCGTTAGGTCTTGCAGAGAGAAAATGAGAATGTCAAAAGCCCAGCTAGAAGTCAATCTGGCCACTGCCATAAGAGACAACAAAAAATGTTTTTACAAATATATCAACAACAAAAAGAGAGCCAAGGAGAATCTCCATCCTTTATTCGATGCCAGGGGGAACACTGCTACCAAGGATGAGGAAAAGGCCGAGGTACTTAATGCCTTCTTTGCCTCAGTCTCTAGTAGTTAGACCGGTTATCCTCAGGGTATTCAGCCCCCTGAGCTGGAAGACAGGGACAGAGAGCAGAATACACCCCCCATAAACCAAGACGAACTGGTTAACAACCTGCTATGCCACCTGGACACTCACAAGTCTACGGGGCTGGATGGGATCCACCTGAGAGTACTGAGGGAGCTGGTGGAGGAGCTTGCCAAGCCACTCTCCATCATTTATCAGTGGTCCTGGTTAACAGGGGAGGTCCCGGATGACTGGAGGGTTGCCAATGTGACGCCCACCTACAAGAAGGGCTAAAGGGAGGATCCGGGGAACTACAGGCCTGTCAGCCTGACCTCAGTACTAGTGAAGATCATGGAGCGGTTCATCTTGAGGGTGCTCACGAGGCAGGTGCAGGACACCCAGGGGATTGGGCCCAGCCAGCATGAGTTCATGAAGGGCAGGTCCTGCTTGACCAACCTGATCTCCTTCTATGACGAGGTGACCCGCCTAGTGCATGAAGGGAAGGCTGTGGATGTGGTCTACCTGGACTTTAGTAAAGGCTTTGACACTGTCTCCCACAGCATCCTTCTAGAGAAGCTAGCGGCTCATGGCTTAGACAGGTGTACCCTTCGCTGGGTAAAACCTGGCTGGACGGCCGAGCCCAGAGAGTTGTGGTGAATGGAGTTAAATGCAGCTGGCGTCTGGTCACGAGCGGTGTTCCCCAGGGCTCAGTTTTGGGGCCCGTCTTGTTTAACATCTTTATCAATAACCTGGGTGAGGGGATTTAGTGCACCCTCAGTAAGTTTGCAGATGACACCAAGTTGGGCGGGAGTGTTGATCTGCCCGAGGGTAGGAAGGCTCTGCAGAGGGATCTGGACAGGCTGGATCGATGGGCTGAGGCCAATTGTATGAGGTTCAACAAGGCCAAGTGCCTGGTCCTGCACTTGGGTCACAGCAACCCCAGGCAACGCTACAGGCTTGGGGAAGAGTGGCTGGAAAGCTGCCCAGTGGAAAAGGACTTGGGGGTGNGTCCCCATGTGCCGCAAGAAGAGCTGGCGGGGAAGACGACCGGCCTGGCTGAACAAGGAGCTTTTGCTGCGACTCAGGAAAAAACAGGAGGGCCTGCCACTGTTGGAAGAAGTGGCAGGCAACTCAGGAAGAGTACAGGGATCTCGTTAGGTCTTGCAGAGAGAAAATGAGAATGGCAAAAGCCCAGCTAGAACTCAATCTGGCCACTGCCATAAGAGACAACAAAAAATGTTTTTACAAATATATCAACAACAGAAAGAGAGCCAAGGAGAATCTCCATCTTTTATTGGATGCCAGGGGAAACACTGCCACCAAGGATGAGGAAAAGGCCGAGGTACTTAATGCCTTCTTTGCCTCAGTCTCTAGTAGTCAGACCTGTTATCCTCAGGGTATTCAGCCCCCTGAGCTGGAAGACAGGGACGGAGAGCAGAATACGCCCCCCATAAACCAAGATGAACTGGTTAACAACCTGCTATGCCACCTGGACACTCACAAGTCTATGGGGCAGGATGGGATCCACCCGAGAGTACTGAGGGAGCTGGTGGAGGAGCTTGCCAAGCCACTCTCCATCATTTATCAGCAATCCTGGTTAACAGGGGAGGTCCTGGATGACTGCAGGCTTGCCAATGTGACACCCACCTACAAGAAGGGCTGAAGGGAGGATCCGGGGAACTACAGGCCTGTCAGCCTGACCTCGGTACTAGTGAAGATTATGGAGCGGTTCATCTTGAGGGTGCTCACGAGGCAGGTGCAGCACAACTCGGGGATTGGGCCCAGCCAGCATGGGTTCATGAAAGGCAGGTCCTGCTTGACCAACCTGATGTCCTTCTATGACCAGGTCACCCGCCTAGTGCATGAAGGGAAGGCTGTGGATGTGGTCTACCTGGACTTTAGTAAAGCCTTTGACACTGTCTCCCACAGCATCCTTCTAGAGAAGCTAGGGGCTCATGGCTTAGACAGGTGTACCCTTCGCTGGGTAAAAAACTGGCTGGACGGCCGAGCCCAGAGAGTTGTGGTGAATGGAGTTAAATGCAGTTGGCGGCTGGTCATGAGCGGTGTTCCCCAGGGTTCAGTTTTGGGGCCCGTCTTGTTTAACATCTTTATCAATAATCTGGGTGAGGGGATTTAGTGCACTCTCAGTAAGTTTGCAGACGACACCAAGTTGGGCGGGAGTGTTGATCTGCCTGAGGGTAGGAAGGCTCTGCAGAGGGATCTGGACAGGCTGGATCGATGGGCCGAGGCCAACTGTATGAGGTTCAACAAGGCCAAGTGCCGGGTCCTGCACTTGGGTCACAACAACCCCAGGCAACACTACAGGCTTGGGGAAGAGTGGCTGGAAAGCTGCTGGGTGGAAAAGGACTTGGGGGTGTTGGTCAATAGCCGGCTGAACATGACCCAACAGTGTTCCCAGGTGGCCAAGAAGGCCAACAGCATCCTGGCCTGTATCAGGAATAGTGTGGCCAGCAGGAGTAGGGAGGTGATCGTGCCCCTGTACTTGGCACTGGTGAGGCCGCACCTCGAATCCTGTGTTCAGTTTTGAGTCCCTCACTACAAGACGGACATTGAGGTGCTGGAGCATGTCCAGAGACGGGCGACGAGGCTGGTGAAGGGTCTGGAGAACAAGTCTTATGAGGAGCGGGTGAGAGAGCTGGGGTTGTTTAGCCTGGAGAAAAGGAGGCTGAGGGGAGACCTTATCGCTCTCTACAACTACCTGAAAGGAGGCTGTAGAGAGGTGGGTGTTGGTCTCTTCTCCCAAGTAACAAACGATAGGACGAGAGGAAATGGCCTCAAGTTGCACCAAAGGAGGTATAGATTGGATATTAGGAAAAATTTCTTYMCTGAAAGGGTRRTCAGGCATTGGAAGAGGCTGCCCAGGGAAGTGGTGGAGTCAGCATCACTGGAAGTGTTCAATAGCACTAAAAASTTGGTGAGAGCTACTCTGGAGCAAACCTATTTACAAATGGAAAAGGTGAGCCAGTGGTGAAAGTGTTAAAAAGAGGCTTTATTTCACTATGTGCTCGTTCAGCTACAAATGAAGTTAAATGGGAATGAGATACTGGCATAGGATCTGCCATTGTTTTACAAGTGGTGTGAGGAAGGGATCTTTTAATCTTAAATTTTAAGTGAAAACTCAAGAATGAACACTTCTGTCTGAAGATAATGAGAATGATGTTATCTCCAGGCATTTACATTGTAGACAGAGACTGTAAATAGTCTGATAAATGGCTTACAGTGTTTAGGGGCACATGCTTGATTGAACAAGAAGCTAATTTTTTAGAGAGTTTTGCAGGCTGGAGTGCAGCTCATTTGTGGTTCCACTCATTTGTGGAATCCTCATTTGGAGGTTTCATTCCACATGACTGTGCACGTCACTGAAGWGCCTTTCGAGTGTGTTTGACTTCATCTGTCATCAATAGAGATAAAAGAGAGTGGCACTTGCAGGTTTCATGGACATCACGGACAGCAGGGGTGGCTTCCTTCAGCTGCAGTCCCCTCTTCCCTGCCCAGACTTCTCTCTTTATTCGTCTTATTCCTCTGAGGGATATAGAAGTACTAATGACATTTCCTATAAGAAAATCCTTTTCTTTTTGCTTTTTGCTGACAGCATTGTGGCAAGGCAAATTATTTGCAACTAACCATGTGTTGCAGCAGAAAAAAGAAAAAAGGCTTTAATTAATGTTAAAAACTTCTCTTCAGATATTTCAGAGAAAAAAAATTGTGTTAGACTCTAGATGAAAAACCAATATGCAGGTCATTGGGTGGTATATGCCTTTGTTTCACAGTCCTCCTCTGATCTGGGGTTTGAGTTAGCAGATAATAGATTTCTCTGATGATGAGGATGACTTTGTAGTTGTAAATCCAGATCAGACCTAGGATSTACTTAGAGCACTCTTTTATCTCGAGTCGGTTTAAGACAACCTGACTGCAGAGGAAGTGTACAAAACTGTGYTGGAGGTTGCTGTGAGGTTTCTGTGGCCAGGCACAGTTTTTTTCCTGAGTGAGTTAGAGGCTAGTTTAAGACTTGAAGCCTGAGGGCTTTTATTCCGACTAAACTTCTTGTTTAGCTTTTTGCTTTTCGTCTCAAAACTTTGGCTATTTCCTTACCCATAAAAAATTATTTTCACTGGGGGTTGCATGTGGCTCCTCGTACTTCAGTGGTGCCTTCTGACAATCTGCTCCACTGTGGCAAATGGTTTGTTGTCTGAGAGTGCTTTTATTTCCTATTACTTCTTTTTATTTTTCCTTCGCTTATATTAGATTTCCTTTTACTCTCTTAATTTTATTATGAGCAAAGGTGAATAGAAGAGCTCCTGGTCACCTACTGTCGTGGTTTAACCCCAGCCGGCAACTAAACACCAYGCAGCCGCTCGCTCACCTCCCCCCYGCCCCCACCGTAGGATKGGGGGGAGAATCGGGAGGGCACAAGTAGGGAAAGTCGCAGGTTGAGGTAAAAACAGTTTAATAATGGAAATAAAACAAAGTAAAACAGTAATAACAACAATGATAACAACAACAATAACAGAATATAAAAAGCAGGCAGTGCACAATACAACTGCTCACCCACCGCGTTGCGAAAGAGCCGCGTGTGATAAACCCCCCAGCCCCCCCCTCCTAGTTTTATACTGAGCGTGATGTCACATGGTATAGAATACCCCATTGGCCAGCTGGGTCAACCACCCCTGCTATGCTTCGCCCCAGCTCCCCCTRCACCTGGCAGAGCRTGGGAGGCTGAAAAGTCCTGATGCAAGCACCACCCAGCAACAACCAAAGCATCAATGGGCCATCAAAGTTCCTTTCATTACCAAACCCGAAACACAGCACCCCCTSCAGCTACTGGGAAGAAAGTTAACCCTGTCGCAGCCGGAACGAGGACACCTACTCATACCATAGCTAGCAAAAGCTAGTTGGTTTTGACTAGGAATATTTCTGTGCTAAAATGTGAAGGAATAGACATCTCAGCACCTTCTAACAGCCAAACCTGATCACTCTTTCAAGCTAAACTACATCTTCTGCTTTTTTAAAATAGTTCTACTTTCTGCTAATCATGGCTGGTTCCCTCCAGCTGGGATATAAGTTCAATAATTTTGTTTTCTACAGAGTTACTCCAACATCTGCTGTATTTGTACCATGCATTTGCTGGCCTGGTGGGAGGAACTTCGGGAAATTTGTTCCATACTGCACCTCTCCTGCTTTGAATAAGCTACTTTTAAGCCAAGTGTTATATGTTTACAGGTACCTGCAGCTTCCTCTCCTTGTCAGTCTGAATGCTCTGCACATCAAAGCAAAGAGCTGGGTTGTTTTAAATGATTAGCAGATCTTTAACTCATATGGGATATATCCTTTCAAAAATTACATAGCTATACACTTACAGCTACTTCTGAAGTTCCCAGAGATGCACTGCCACATTTTAACCCCAGGGATGCATGAAGACTTTGGAATCAAACCTAGCAACAAAACTTGATGTCACTTGATCCAAAAGTCCCAGAATCATTAAGTTCTGCAGCTGTGAGAGATTCATTTTAGATGTCAAAGCCCACAAATAAAAGATTTTGTGATCATGTTTCCTCTGTATGCTTGTGGAGTTGTTTTTTCACCCAGGTAACTTCTGTGTCTGTTAGATAGGTTCACCACAGTTGACAGAATGACAGAGGTCTCAAAGATATTAATCTCCTGTAAGTTTTATTAAAGTAGGTGGAAAGGTAGAGAGGTTACTCAGCTGTTAGAGTGAGAAGAGAGATTCAATGACTGTCCTTCCTAAAGTGGAGTCTGTAAGGGGACCCCACCACTCACAGCACATAACAGGACCTGCGTTCCTCTGCTCACACAACACAACATGAAATTTCTGTTTTACAGAATTGCTCCCAAGCAGCCCAATCCCTAAAGATGAAAAAATTTCAGACATGAGATGGCAAACAAGAAAAACCACCCCACCCCCAATATGYTTATTGTTCATTTTAAGCCTTATGATATTTAGCCAAGCTCATTATTTTGTGGGGAGAAGGGGGAAAAAACGATTACTGGATGTTGAATTCTGGGAGTCTGTGACACTCAATCTCTCTAATTTAACATGGAAATAAAATGCTGCATTACTGCAGCTGATGGCTAAGACAATCTAAAAATAGAATGTATTGAGAACAGGGAATATGACAAACCTGGAAGACGTCTCCCGTGTTAGRACATATCATTTGATCTCTTAAGGCAGAAAAAAATAATGTAATACTCCCAGAGCTACCCAGGGAGTCTTCAAATACAACTGACAAATAGTCCTACATAAGCACAAGATATTATTGCCATAATGTGAAACATATAGTGTCCTGCTAGATGCGCACCTTTATGTTGTCTTTTCTGGCAACCTGTGGAAGGATTGTGGAAAGAAAGGCAAATATGGCTGTTTTCTGCCATACAGCAGCTGTTGTAGTAACCACATAATGGATCAGATGGGGAGTACAYGCACAAGATGCTTTCCCCTGGGGTGTCCTCTTAGGAAGGAGAGAGGATGAGCACAACCCACTGACCTGGGAAGGCAATGTTAATTAGTGATGAGAGCAAGTGGGGATGTGAGTAACTACATATGTGTGTATGTTGAAATGGTAATTAYCATGGCTTCCCCACCAACAYGCTCAGTCCWTTTGGGGTGAAWAGGGGTAGTGAACACACTGCTTTAGTTTYAAGTATATTCAGTTCATACAATTCACTGCCTGGTCCTAGGCGAAAGGTCTGTGTTTTTGCTCTCCTACACTCCAGGAAATCAACATGTATTCAGGAGTGACTACTTAACAATGTTTGCTTTGGATTTTTTATATATTTTTTCTTCCCCAGCAGCACAATTAGAGATTCATTACATTCTTTTCACTCCTTTAATGAAGCAACCAAGCAGTTTGATCTTGTTAGAAAAGGGCAGTCCCATAAGTAGCTAAGTTAGGCAAAGTCCAATTCAGACTAATTTTCTAGTTCATTTACTTGACTTCAGAGCTCCCCCATGAGACGTTTCCATGCCAAGAGTTCATCTCTTGGTATGACAGATGCTAGTCTATGCTGTTTTTTATATCCCTAGGATTTTGGTCTGTAAACTTGTGTTTTCAGTGGAAGTAAAACATTTGGAGAGAATGCTACAGGGATTAGGTTTTGGCTATTCTTCCACATCTGCCCTATGGAGYGAGGGAAATATTTGTGAGGATAACTTCTCTAAAGATTGGGAAGCATTCAGATGGTGCAGGGATGGGAAATACATAAATAAACTGTGTAGAGAGATGCACAAATTGCATTTAACAGCTGAGCCAATGAATCACCGTTGTTAGAATACATTTGATTTTCTGTGTGCACAGCAATTAAAGAAAATAGCTTGCAGGTGAATATAGAGGGGATAGATTCAGGTCTCTGCACAACAATGATGGCTGATATAATGAAGATCTAATGAGAACAAAATTGAGATTCAGAGTTACAGATGGCATTCCTTTCCATCACTATCTGGGACATTATTTTCTTCAAGGATCTGTAGTATCGTTTTTCTGTGGTGCTTTAGAACAGAACCAGCTGTCAGTAGGACTAGATACATAAAATGGCTGGGGAGTGTGTTAGGGGATTATGCCATCTAATTTTAGCTGCCTAAAAGCTAAGAGCCTTGTCTAAATCAGCTGTCTAATGTCCCTGTAGATTTGGTGGAAATAAAGACACCTCAGGAAGACARTTAATTTCATCTACTCTTAGAACACAACTCAAAGGTTCTGAAAACCCTACAGAATTTCTACTTAACTTTGGGGACTTTAAATTCTCAAGGCATCCCAGGTTTTTCCAAWAGTGTGTACTGTCTGTCTCATTTCTTTCAGTGGGTACAGGGACAACTTCKACTGCGCATCTAATCAAGTTCATTAGGATTAAGAAACTAGGGATTCTTCCAGCTGTCCTGTCTGTGGTCATTTATCTCAGAACATACCTAAGTAAGACTCAGGTGACCACACCGTTTTAATAATTCTTTTCTGACTTAGGGCAGTGGTTAGAGTATTTGCATGAGACGTCAGAGAGGTTCAAACCATTTTTTACTGTCTTCAAAACCATGCTTCCTACCTTCAATGACAGGTCAGGACTCAGTAAGTGAGACAAAATATTTGCAAGTGCCTCAGAGGTGTTTTCATGCTTCTATATTTGAGGTGCAAAAGGACTGAYCTGGCACAAGCTTCTTTACATCAGAAGGCAAATGAATGTAAGCTACGAAACTTGTTTGAGAAGAATCAAATGTCAGGTTTGCTGTAATGGCTTGTGTCTGAGGCTACACTGAGGTGCGTAACTCATCCTGTGTACTGCAAAAGAGGTCTTCTGACCTGAAGGTGAAAGGGACCYGCAGAATTAAAACATTGCAATACTGAATTTGTCTCCTCTCCATATTCAAAACCTAGGGGTCCTTGAGGTCTATGATAACTTCACATACATGGATGAACTGAAAATGCTCAGACTAGTTGGGATATATTCTTATCCTGTCATTATTTCCAGAGGTCACATACCTTGTACCACTCTGATCAGTAGCAGACAAGAAAAATGCAAACTTTCAGTGGCTACTTGTGTGTTTGCTACAAAGCTAACTTCTTCTCTGGCCAAGTACCTCTTCAYTCTTCTTTTTCAGGGAATGTCTCCTGTGGTGTGGTGTTGAAAAAGAACCAGCTTTCACATTTATGAGCAGCTGCTGCTGTCTAAAAACTGTGGAGGCACTGAAATCAACAGCTGTTTTGTGGTAGCTGTCTTCACCTTCTTGTGGGTACTGCTCTCTCTCTGCTTTTCTTTGGGTCTGTTGGGCTCTGACAGGCTGCTCAAGAGCTCAGAGGCAAGCTGTGGAGAGCAGGGTTTTGAGCCTCCCTGTCTATTTCAATTACCCACTGGAGCTTCATTTTGGCTCCTTCTGCCCAACGGGAGGCTACGGGTCTTAACCATGTGCTGTGAAGTAACAACCATCATCTGAATGCTGTTTATCTCTGTACTGGCTCTTGTTGGCTTAGCTGGTGGGGAGCCTACGTGTTGGATCAGGCTGATAAGCTGCTGTTATTTCCTTTCTGGGGTTGCAGGCATCAGCTTCAGACATTTTTTAATTCCTCATAGTGATGTTGCAGGTGATGCCAACTGGAGCATTGCCATATCTGCAGCCTTTTCTGCTTCTCTCCTCATCTGTTTACGTTCTCAGTGTGGTGTTTTTGGTTCCTACCAGGGCTCTGCATCCTCCTCCCTTTAGAGCCGTGAAAACATTTTTGCAGCTCAAGCCATAGCAGCAGATGGTCCACTGCTTTCACCGTCACTGTTGCAGTGTGGTCCCTTTCCCAAATTCTGGAACAGCCAACTTCTGGCATCTTGTCCTCGATGTTTGTTACGACACAAAACCAGTGGCAGGCCTGAAAACTCCTTATGTCCTACTCAATGCAAACCCTGGTTGAGGACTTCTGCTGAATTTTCATGTATGCTCCAGTAATAACCCCAAAACATGTGAGCTCCAACCTTTTAATCATCATTGTTTGGGGAACCAGTGCAGAACCCTATTGTACTTTCCTTTTTTCTTCTTCATCCTGTAACACAGGGATACCAGTACGTATTTTGTCCTATCTGTCTTTGCTTTCTGCCCTGCCTGTTCTGGCTGTGAACTTCTCACTGGTAGGACTGTCCTTCCTGAAGAGCTAGGCATTGGGCAGGTGTGAGGCAACCGCAGCTGCCGTCTCTACTTACTGTAGTATGAGTAATGGCCTGTGAACATGGGTGATGGAAAGATAACAACCTGTTGAAAGTTGTATAGCTCAGGGGAACAACCTCAAGGGGGTCAGCTGCCATAATATTTCTTTCCTGGGCAGGGGTTTTCACTCTTCCTTGTCCCATTCAGTGGTCCTTTATTTCTGGTTCTGGGGCTCCAAACCATCACATAGGTGGGGATGGCATCACCTGTGTCTTTCCCTTTGGGAAGGTCTTCCCCTCTGCAGTTCCCTAGTACCCATGATAGCTGCAGCAGGTCTGATTTAGCTTTCTGCCTTGCTGTTCTGCTCCTTTTTGGATCAATGAGAATTTTAATCTGTGACCAAATAGCTGCCGTACGGAGAAGCATCATTTATTTAGAATAAAGACTCTTCAGAGAAAGCAGATGCTTAAAAGCTTTAGTGAAGCAGAGTGTATGCAAAGCTACCTTCTCTGGCAGGCTTATCAATCCCTGGTGGTGGGAAAACACACCTCCATCAGACTACCCCATAGAGTTGCTTTTTCTCTTTGTGTTTGCATCCTCCCCTTGAAAATAGCTTTTCAGCTCTGTATGGGACTTTTTATTTTCTTGCTCACTGCTAGTCTCAGGGTGCTCAGAAGGGRTGACTACCAGGAGCCAAGCTTCTCACATATTTCTTTAAATCCTTTTTCACTGTGTGCTGTTTCCTTCCTGGTGCTGTAGGGATGATGGTCATATTTCAGTATTTTCAGTTTAAAAATAATTCCAAAATTTAGACTTTAGAAAATGCCCAGGCCAAAAACACACYCAGAGTTTTCTAGAATGTGCACATTCTTTTTGGGCAAGACTAAACCCAACCAAACCCATTTCTCTGAGAAAGTCCTAGGATGGGGTAGAGAATAAGTAAGAATCTTGTTTTAGTGTTAACCAGACTGCAGCTCYATATGGTGGTAAAAGGGAACATTTTTTCTTTGTCATAAATATCAACTTGTTTCTCACCACCCTATGTGGAGAGAGAAGTGTTTGCTCTTCTGTCTGCTGTTTTCTGTAGCTGGACATTATAGYAATATTGTTATCCTGAAATAAATATATTTACTCCAGATTTGCTGATTTGCACCAAGGTAACAGAGACCAGAATCAAACTCCAAGTTTCCAGTGCAGGGGAAAAAAAAGCTAAAAAATTTGCTTTGTGGGTGAAAATAGGTGCTTAAGGGTTTCATCTGCAAGCCCAGGAAAAAGCAAGTGGGGGAAAYGTTAAATGTGGCGAGCTCCCTGGAGAACACTTCCAACACTGGGAGACCCTCTGAAGGAGGAACAAGCTGTCATGCAATTATTTACTCTGCTATTTATGGAACAAACCACACACATTTTCCTGCCATAGCAACTGGTGCAGCACTTGGTATTTGCAATGCACACACAATTTCTATGAATCATCATTAAAGTAATCATCTTTGTGACCAGTGGACTCTAGCAAGTGACTCATTAAGAGAACTGCTGGAAAATAATTAGCACACATACTTGTTTATATGCTTGCGTCTCCACAGAGGTCTCGTTCTCGTTGTGGTTTGGTTTAACTCCAGGGGAATTTTGCTTTCAGTGTAGAACACTTGTTTCAATCAAGGTAATTACCTAAGCAGTACAGTTTTGTGTACAGTGTTTCCATTAAACCATCCTATTTATCATGAGAGCAAATGAAACACTTACAGTCAGTTTTAGAGCAGCTCTTGGCAGTGGTCCAGTCCAGTGGTTTTTTTTTTTTGGGTGTCTATGTTGATTTCAGCTTGAGCATCTAAAATTGTATCTATCTCTCTAAAAACCTCATTACAAAATACTACGGATGCAGAGATTGCTGCTTCAGGTGCTTAGCAGGTTCTYTGAGGTCACAGCCATCTGTGACTTACTGTGGATATATTTTGAAAAGGAGTCCCTATTTTTTCCTGTGTCTTGGTGTAGCTGACATACGTGGCAATGGATCAAAGTGATGTTTGTTTGTGTGTACAAATGCCAGTTTGGCAAGTACTCTTTTTTCAGCCATATTTCAAATGTGTTTTTTATCTGGATCCACYGCTAACTTCTAAGCCTGGTGCTTTTTAGCATTTGCTTAAGAAATGTTTATTGTGTTTCTGGCACTGATTTACTTCTTTGAAGAATTGGAAAAATGTTTATACCTTCTGTGCAATGAAAAATCAAARTCAGGAGCAGGATTAAATTGCTTAAATATAAGTGCTTAGTGCTGTTTGGGYTATTGCAAGGTATTGTCCAGAAAAGTATGACTTTCCTATTGTCCAGTGTTTTAACTGCCAGCCCAAAATGCATGTCTTGCCCTTTGTGCATGGGCAACTGGTTCAGCTTCAGATCTCCACTGACTATGTGGACACTGACTATGGTTTTAAACTCAAGTTGCCAGGGGAGGGGAACCTCAATCCATCCCACTCCCACCAGTTTGATGCCAGGGCCAGCAATAGACGCCCAGAGCCTGGAGAAGAATCACAGGTCAGCAGGAGAGYGCCTGAAGAGCGGCACAAAGGAMCCCCAGCCAGTAAGACAGCTTCATCAGGGGCGCAACTTAAATGCCTCTATGCAAACGCACGTAGCATTGGAATAAACAAGAACAATYAGAGACGTGTGCACGCCTGCAGGGCTTYAATCTTATTGGCATCACGGAGATGTGGTGGGATGGCTCCTATGACTGGAGTGTTGGGATGTGGGGAATACARGCTCTTTAGGAAGGACAGGCAGGGGAGATGAGGAGGGSGTGTCARCCTCTATGTCAGTGACCAGCTGRARTGCMTGGAGCTCTGCCTGGGGATGGATGAGCAGCCAACCGAGAGCTTATGTGTCTGCTACAGGCYACCCGACCRGGAAGACCAAGCGGATGAGGCCCTCTATGGACAGATAGGAGCAGCCTCATGTTCACAAGCCCTGGTCCTCATGGGGGACTTCAACCACCCCAAGTTGGAGGGACARCACGGCAGGGCATAAGCAATCCAGGAGGTTCCTGGAATGAGTCGGTGATAACTTCCTTCTCCAGGTGGTAGAAGAGCCAACGAGGAGAAGTGCTATGCTGGACCTTGTTCTCACCAACAAGGAGGGGCTGGTGAGGAATGTGAAGCTCAAGGGCAGCCTTGGCTGCAGTGACCATGAAATGGTGGAGTTCAAGGTCCTTGAGGCACCGAGGAGGGTGCACAGCAAGCTCACTACCCTGGACTTCAGGAGAGCAGACTTTGGCCTCTTCAGGGATCTGCTTGGTAGAGTGCCATGGGACAAAGCCCTGGAGGGAAGAGGGRCCCAAGAAAGCTAGTTAATATACAAGGATCGCCTCCTCCAAGCTCAGGAGCAATGCATCCCAACCAAGAGGAAGTCAGGCAAAAATGTCAGGAGGCCTGCATGGATGAACAAGGAGCTCCTGGACACACTCAAGCACAAAAAAGGAAGCCTACAGAGGGTGGAAGCAAGGACAGGTAGCCTGGGAGGAATGCAGAGAAATTATCTGAGCAGCAGGTTAGGAAAGCTAAAGCCCTGATAGAATGAAATCTGGCCAGGGACATCAAGGGCAACAAGAAAAGCTTCTACAGGTACGTYRGGGATAAAAGGAAGACTAGCGAAAATGTGGACCCTCTCTGGAAAGAAACGGGAGACCTGGTTACCTGGGATATGGAGAAGGCAGAGGTACTAAATGAATTTTTTGCCTCAGTCTTCACTGGCAAGTGCTTGAGCCTCACCGCCCAAGCCGCAGAAGGCAAAGGCAGGGAATGGAAGAACGTAGAGCTGCMCACTGTAGGAGAAGATCAGGTTCATGACCATCTAAGGAACCTGAAGGAGTASAAGTCCATGGGACCTGATGAGATCCATCCGTGGGTCCTGAGGGAACTGCCGGATGAAGTTGCTAAGCCACTATCCATTGTATTTGAGAAGTCGTGGCACTCCGGTGAAGTWCCCGCTGACTGRAAAAGGGGAAACATAACCCCCATTTATAAAAAGGGAAAAAAGGAAGACCYGGGGAGCTACAGGCGAGTCAGTCTCACCTSTGTGCCTGGGAAGATCATGGAACAGATCCTCCTGGAAGCTATGCTAAGGTACATGGAGGAGAGGGAGGTGATTTGARACAGCCAGCATGGCTTCACCAAGGGCAAATCCTGCCTGAGCAACCTAGTKGCCTTCTGTGATGGAGTGACTACATCAGTGGACATGGGAAGGGCTACCAATGTCATCTCTCTGGACCTCTGTAAGGTCTTTGACATGGTCCCCTACAACATCCTTCTCTCTAAACTGGGGAGGTATGGATTTTATGGGTGGACTGTCTGGTGGGTGAGGAATTGGTTGGATGGWCACATCCAGAGGGTAGTGGTCAAGGRCTCAATRTCCAGATGGAGATCGGTGAYGAGTGGTGTCCCTCAGGGGTCCGTATTGGGACTGGTACTGTTTAATAACTTCATCAGTGACACAGACAGTGGTATCAAGTGCACACTCAGCATGTYTGCAGATGACACGAAGCTRAGTGGTGCGGTCAACATGCCTGAGGGACGGGATGCCATCCAGAGGGACCTGGRSAAGCTYGAGAAGTGGGCCCRTGTGAACSTCATGAGGTTCAACAAGGCCAAGTGCAAGGTCCTGCACCTGGATCGGGGCAACCCTCAGTATCAATACAGGCTGGGGGATGAAGGGATTGAGAGCAGCCCTGCCRAGAAGGACTTGGTGGTACTGGTGGACGAAGAGCTGGACATGAGTCGACAATGTGCGCTTGCGGCCCAGRWGGCCAACCGTACCCTGGGCTGCATCCAAAGAAGTGTGGCCAGCAGGTYGAGGGAGRTGATTCTGCCCCTCTGCTCTGCTCTGGTGAGACCCCACCTGCAGTACTGCGTCCAGCTCTGGAGCCCTCAGCACAGGAAAGACATGGACCTGTTGGAGCGAGTCCAGAGGAGGGCCACAGAAATGATCAGRGGGAYGGAACRCCTCTCCTGTGAGGAAAGGCTGAGAGAGCTGGGGTTGTTCAGTCTGGAGAARAGAAGGCTCCGAGGAGACTCCCTTGCAGCCTTTCAATATATATAAAGAGGGCTTATAAGAAAGATGGTGGCAGACTTTTTAGTAGGGCCTGTTGYGACAGGACAAGGGGGAATGGTTTTAAACTAAAGGAGGATAGATTTAGACTAGCTATAAGGAAGAAATTTTTTACAGTGAGGGTGGTGAAACACTGACACAGGTTGTCCAGAGAGGTGGTAAATACCCCATCCCTGGGAACATTCAAGGTCAGGTTGGACGGGGCTCTGAGCAACCTGATCTAGTTGAAGATGTTCCTGCTGATGGCAGGGTGGTTGGACTAGATGACCTTTAAAGGTCCCTTCCAACCCAAAGTATTCTATTCTGTTCTGTTCTGTTCTGTTCTGTTCTGTTCTGTTCTGTTCTATAAAGAGTTAAGATGGTAAGTGTAGGATTCAGTTACTCATGTGGCATCTAGTGCCATTTGGGTTGCCTTACTATGTCGTTTATGGCATCTGGATGCTCCAGGAGGGTTTGTATCTCTTGTGTCTCCTATGCGATATCTGCCAGCATGATAGAGATGTTTTGACTACTTTATTACATCTCGAATGACACTAGATTTCTGCATTTAGGCAGCTGAATCACAACCATACTTGTACATTCATTTAGATACCTGAAGTTAGGTGTCTCCTTCCCTCCTGTGGAGTTTGTTCCTGGCTCTGATACTCTGTTATTTGACTAAAGTGTTCAATTTGCCATTTCATGGAAATACGTACAATGCATAGCTGTTGATTTCTTCAAAGATGAATATTTTCTACCTGTTGAGGAGCAGTTCCTGCTCTGCTGTGTGTTTTGAACAGCCTAGCTTCACAGTGTTGTTGGGGAGCAAATTAAGATGCTGTGATCTGCACAGAAAATTCCTTTCATTTAAGATAACAGAGCATGCCTGTTATCTGCAATGAATTTGTGTGTGCTCAGTAACATCTAGTTGCCCTCACTCTATTTGACATAGGTCAAAGAACTGCTATGAATGCYTGTGAAATACAAAGTCTAATTATATTAGCTATACTTCTACAATAATGGGCACCTGCAGAACATCACTTATAAGATACTAATTATTAGACTAATAAGCTAGATGCTCTCAGTCTTTTGAAACGCTGGTGYGACACCTATGTTTGAAGGGATTTACAGACTAGGAAATGTCCAACTATGTTATTTAAAGATCTGTCCCATGAATTGATCACTTACGTTGCTCATGACTGGAGCTGAGCATATTGATGAAATAATTAGTCAGTTAAGAAGTACTTAATGGAGACATAATGTAAGACAGTAACCAAAGGAAGAGCAAATGATGTTCAAAAGATTGATTTTTCTCAGATTTAAGCTGTCAGACATTTGGATCCCAAATTGTGCTATTCAGGCACYTTTGCACAGTGGTACCATTCTTATCTACCAAACTGCCTTGAAGGAAACCTCTGCCTGAGAAATCTGGTGTTTAGCCAAGCCATGCAAGTGGCTGAAAGAGCTCTTTTTTGATGAAAGACTTGTATATAAAAATATAGTATATATTTTAGAGTATATAAAAATACTCTAGAAAAAAAACAGTAGCTACCAACAAGAAAGCATGTCCATCCAGGAGTACCAGTAGTGGGTTGAGGTCCTGCTAGTCCTTATGGTGTCCACCGGAACAGGGTGAAGGGCAGAGCAGGTGACAATTGTCTGGACAATTTTTTCTCCTTTTTTTAGTAGGAATGATTAAAAAAAATGGTATTGACTGGAACATCTGGATCTACTGGCGTTTTTTTTTTCCTTACCCCCTTTAACGCTGTCTTAAGTCCTGGGAAAGTCAAATAAGTTGTGTTTCCACACAAAAATTGAAATGTTTTATTTTTTGTCATTTTCCATTTATTACCGCTTCTGTAAATTACCCCACTGCTAAACTTTTTACACGAATTTATGATTCTTTTTGGCCATCCTAAGACTGCATTTATTGACAGATAATATTTTCGACCAGAAGTATTCCCTCATTCTGATTACAGTACTAAAACTCAAGGAGAAGAGTCATCTCACGAATGGACAATAAATAGTGGTATCCATCACTCCCAGAAATCAAAGTTTGTGTTCTATAAAATATAGACATATTACAGTGATGCAGGCAATAACCTGAGATATAATAATGGGGGTGATGTAAGAACTAGAATAGAACAGGCTGGAAGACTATCTAAAAACATAAACTTTCAGGAGTTGATGTCCTTTCCAAATAGCATCCTGAAGGAGAGACTGGATTTTATGTCTCAGAGTATGTCCAAACTGAACATTTCTGTGCAGCAGAGATAAAAAACATAGTTCCCAATACAGGAACATTATCCCCCAGGAGCTCAAATCTAACATAACTGTTAGGGACCCAAGATAGTTGGTTGTTTCTAAGCTGCACCTTGCTGTAGAGGATGCAAAAGCATATTTGTAGAGGCACTTTTATTTGGAAAAGGTGAAAATTTATTATTTACTGAAGTTGCAAAACTATCATGCTGTAACCAGCAGCCTGAAATTGACAAAAACAAGCTCCAATTGTGGGTTTAGTTTTCAAATGGTCAGCAGRTATTGTAAGGATGCCCAGTGAATCCCTGGGACAGATACATGAGAATTCAGTGGCCAAATATTATCTGTTTCTTTTGTTAGCAGCAGCTAAATCAAACTAGCAAACTCAATATGAGAAAATTGAAATTCAGTAGTGGTTTACTGTATCCACAAGAAAAGATTGTGATGACCTTAAAATCAGTCATTTCTTTTGGTTAACCCAACATTAGTTCCAAGACAAGCATATTAAGTCACAAATATTCTTCCTGCATGCTCRTAACTTGAACTAAATAATTCATCCTGGGGTCAGGTGGTCCCGTTGCTTTACAGGCAGCCAGGTTCTGTCCCAGGAAAATTATACTGAAAAAAAAAGAATGAAAAGAAGTTAGAGCTTAAATTCACCTTTTTATTCTGTTTTCTATACTTGTCATTTCTGCTGCATTTACTGTTTAAAACATAAGCTGAGTGAAAAACACAACCTTTTTAAAGCAGCAAAGCAGCAATATTTTGTTTCATAGTGTTTATGTTCTGATTTATGCTGGTGCCATAGTRTTACACTCAGTTGCATATCCAATTCCATTCTTAACGTTGCTTCTACAATTTACAATGTTGACATCTGAAGATGTAAATGTTAGACTCTTGCTCATCTATCCTGTGGTAGATTATGCACATGATGAAGCTTCTGGCTTTTTTTGTGTGTGTGTGAAAAGATTTTAGGGGATTTTCATCAAAGTTCATGAATGAAATGCTGTGAGCTTACCAGATGGAAGATGTTGATAGAAAACTAAACAGCTATAAGAAAGAAAACATTGCTTTTGGAAAAGCAGAATAATTTATTAGATCACCATCTTCATTAGTATTTTGTTCTGTTATTTGAAGAAGCCAGTATCTTGAGAGGCCTAAACATGAACATCAAAACCATGAACACCTATATTGGAATTCATATCTACTACAATTTAACCCTTAAGAAATTAGGAGCTTAGTCTAAGTTCTATGTCTGGGATCTCATTATGTTCAACAAAAAGAGGTATTTGAATTTGACACTGTCCCGCAAGACGTCCTTGTCTCTAAATTGGAGAGACATGGATTTGACAGATGGACCACTTGGTGGATAAGGAATTGGCTGGATGGTCACACTCAAAAAGTTGCAGTCAATGGCTTGATGTCCAGTTGGAGACCAGTGATGAGTGGTGTTCCTCAGGGATYGGTATTGGGACCGGTGCTGTTTAACTTCTTTGTYGGCAACATGGACAGTGGGATTGAGTGCACCATCAGCAAGTTTGCCAATGACACAAAGCTGTGTGGTGCGGTCAATACGTTGGAGGGAAGGGATGCCATCCAGAGAGACCTTGACAGGCTTGAGAGGTGGGCCCATGTGAATGTCATGAAGTTCAACAAGGCCAAGTGCAAGGTCCTGCACATGGATCGGGGCAATCCCAAGCACAAATACAGGCTGAGTGGAGAATGGATTGAGAGCAGCCCTGAGGAGAAGGACATGGGTGTGTTGGTTGATGAGAAGCTCAACATGACCTGGCAATGTGTGCTTGCAGCCCAGAAAGTCAATCATATCCTGGTCTGCATCAAAAGAAGCTGTCCTGGTTTCGTCTGGGATAGAGTTAATTTTCTTCCTAGCAGTTGGTATAGTGCTATGTTTTGGATTTAGTATGAGAATAATGTTGATAACATACTAATGTTTTAGTTGTTGCTAAGTAGTGTTTACACTAGTCAAGGACTTTTCAGCTTCCCATGCTCTGCCAGGTGCACAAGAAGCTGGGAGGGAGCATAGTCAGGACAGCTGACCCAAACTGACCAGCAGGGTATTCCATACCATATGACGTCATGCTCAGCATATCATAGAATATAAAGCTGGGGGAAGAGGAAGGAAGGGGGGGGACATTCGGAGTGATGGCGTTTGTGTTCCCAAGTGACCGTTACACATGATGAAGCCCTGCTTTCCTGGAGATAGCTGAACACCTGCCTGCCGATGGGAAGTAGTGAATGAATTCCTTGTTTTGCTTTGCTTGCACGCACGGCTTTTGCTTTACTTATTAAACTGTTTTTATCTCAACCCACAAGTTTTCCCATTTTACCCTTTATATTCTCTCCTGCATCCCACTGGTGGGGAGTGAGCGAGCGGCTGTGTGGTGCTTAGTTGCTGGCTGGGGTTAAACCACGACAGAAGCATGACCAGCAGGTCGAGGGAGATGATTGTCCCCCTCTACTCTGCTCTCATGAGACCCCACCTGGAGCACTGTGTTCAGCTCTGGGGCCCCCAACATAAGAAGGACATAGACCTGTTGGAGCGAGTCCAGAGGAGGGCCACAAAGATGATCAGAGGGCTGGAGCACCTCTCCTGTGAAGAAAGGCTGAGACAGTTGGGGTTATTCAGTCTGGAGAAGAGAAGGTTCCAGGGAGACCGTATAGCAGCCTTCCAGTACCTGAAGGGGGCCTACAAGAAAGCTGGAGAGGGACTTTTTACTAGGACATGTAGTGATAGAACAAGGAGTAATGGCTTTAAACTGAAAGAGGGTAGATTTATATTAGATATAAGGAAGAAATTCTTCATCGTAAGGGTGGTGAGGCACTGGAACAGGTTGCCCAGAGTTGTGGATGCCCCATCCCTGGAAGTGTTCAAGGCCAGGTTGGATGGGGCTTTGAGCAACCTGATCTAGTGGAATGTGTCCCTGGGGGGGGTGCTGGAACTAGATGATCTTTAAGGTCCCTTCCAACCCAAACCATTCTATGATTCTATGATGATTCTGTGATATGCACTTCCACAGACTAACTCATCTCACGTGCATTAGGCACAATAGGGAGGGATTCATTCTGCAGATTAAATAACTGCAATTCAGATTTCCACWTGAAGGTAATGACAAATGGACTAAGTGTCTAATTTCTCATTATAAACAGTGGGCATCATATTAATGCAGTTAATGATATAGAAAGAGCTATTCTACTGACCAGGATATAGGAGTATTATTCAGTTTCCTAAACACAGACATCTAGTGCCATTCAGGTGCCCTAAGAAGACATGGGCTGGCGAATATGACACAGAGGACATCTGCACCCTTCTGAAGACTGTGTGGAATGCCCTATAATGCCTAGAAACCAGTAGTTTCCCATGGTTGGGGAACTAAATGTGCCACAGATCTCTCTAGAGTGAAATCRGAGTTTTGTAATCCAATGCACATGAAGACATCTCCATTTAGGCATTTTCCCCTGGAGCTGATTCTCATCCTGGTTTACGATTGCATGAATTGTGCTCTGAAGGTGTTTCATTTGTTGCATCAGCTAAGACATAGATGACTATCTCAGATTAGATGCCTAATTTTTAGATGTTTGAAATTAGATGACATAAATTTCTCCTTTATCTTTAGGTCTTAAGGGAAAAACTTTACTTTCAATGCTGGAAAAACTGTAAAGCTATTACTTTTTATAAGCTAGCCACTAAGCGAGCAAATGTGATGTACTTTTAATAGCAGTTTATATTTACATGTTTAAAAGCCTGAAAAGCTTGGTTGTACTTTCACAACCTTTTTGTGTGACCAGTTCAAAAACAGGCAGATGAATGAAATAATATTATGCAATTTTCATGCTCACGGATGAAGGAAGACAGCAGCTCAGTATGTCTTGAAACAAAGTGATTTCATGACACAGTATTTCAAATGTRGCTTGGGTAAGAATTGTGACAGTCATTCGTAATACACAAAGTAGTAGAAAGTTTAGAGCTGATCCTCCTGAATTTTCCACTCCAACCCCAGCGCTGTGCTGAAGACCTCTCAATTCATGCTGAAGGCTCAAATCCTTTCTGGATCTGCTGGTTGCTTCAACACACCTGTGCCCTGCAATAGTGATTATGTCCGTAATTCAAAATCCACTGAAAKCAGTAAGAATCTTCAATCAAATATGTAGGACTATGGAGTAAGTGCARGGTGCTCAGTTCCACTGTACATGCTGTTTTGGTGCTATTTCCATGGGTTTTGATGGCTTTTTTYCCAAGTTAAAATCTTCCAAGAATTGCATTAGAAGATGAAAATGATGGTGGCAGGGACCATCAAGGTTCTTCAGACACTTTCATTTTGGGTTGGAATAACCATTTGCATCTTGTAATAGAAAGCATCAAGCTCCATTTGACTTTGGAAGCAATGGAGTTGTCTGTGATTGGGCCGTAGAGATTTGCATTARATTTCTTATGGTGCCTAGTCTGGCTCGCTACCCAACTGCAGCCCCCTGTAAATGTGCTTGTTTGTTCTTTTTATTGCAGCCATCTCCTGCAGACACATAAATGGCTGTTATCAAACACCCCATTGTATTCTTGCTGGCCAGATGGCTAAAGGGGCATTACTGTTCTCTCACCATAAACTGTATGCTCTGCTGCAGGCATTAACAAGGCAATATATTTTTTAGGAACCATTAAATACTTGAGATTTAGGTAGTAGCAGGTATTGCAGTTGTGGGCTTAAAGATGCTTTTAAAGTCCTTTGCTTTGTCCTTAAAAACTCTGCTCAACTGAGGTTGCCTGAGGAGACAAATTAAAATAAAAATAACCCTCTAAACACAAAGTTTAGTTTTGCTCCTGAGATCTGCTTCTGTTAGGAGTGGAATCTTGCAAGTCGTGAAATGCCTTTTAACTTTCCTTGAGAGACGCAGATCCAGATTTCCATGGGCGCAGTAATGATCTCTTTATTTTTAAATTGTTAGCCTGCTTCCTTTACAGGTGCATCTGTTCCTAACACTTCAGAATGGAGCACCCTGAGCCCAGAAAATCCAATTAATGAAACAAAGCAAAGCAACCTGTGACCCTACCATATTTCTTGTGAGAGGCCAGGCTGCCAAATCTTTAGTGAACATTTACTCTATCACATACTCTAGGCTGGGTAATAACAGAAGAACACTCTGTGCTTATAAAACTAAACTGCTCTGTAGTTAGAGAGCCATTTACAGCTGCTCTGTAACCCTCCAGCCATTCTCACTCCTACTGTCAGCTCCAAAGTCTTCCCCCCTTTCCCTCCCGCAACATTTGCATTTTTCCTCCAAGTGGTGTTGTGTTTCTCCAGCTGAGGTTCACTTTTGTGAGCTGAAAGGCCACCACCTGTGTTCACCCCCAAAGAGCCTATCTGATTTAATATGCATGGGAAAMCAGATCTCCAAGTAAAATGCTGCAAAATGTGGAGATTTCCTAAGCAGAACTCTTTTCTCCTGGGAGCCAGTGAATGAAGAGCCCAACACAGGTTTCTCTGGCCATCCCACCTGCTTCTGATTACTCACTTTTAAGTGTCTGGGCTTCCCACTCACAACATCCCTCTAAGGAAAATATCATTATCCCCATGGGACCAACGAGACACTGGAGCAATTAAATAATTATCTCTACGCTACCTAGTGCCGCCTTAGCATGCCTGTGAATGAGCCTCGGTTTTACTTTCAAAATCTGTGAGAGTGTCGTGGTTTAACCCCAGCCAGCAGCTAAGCCTCACACACCCACTCACTCATTCCCCACCAGTAGGATGGGGGGGAGAATCAGAAGAGCAAAAGTGAGAAAACTCGTGGGTTCTGACAAAGACAGTTTAGTAAGTAAAGTAAAAGCCACGCACGCAAGCAAAGCAAAACAAGGAATTCATTCACTACTTCCCACAKGCAGGCAGGTGTTCAGCCATCTCCAGGAAAGCAGGGCTCCATCACGCGTAAYGGTTACTTGGGAAGACAAACGCCATCACTCCGAACGACCCCTCTTCCTTCTTCTTCCCCCAGCTTTATGTGCTGAGCATGATGTCATATGGTGTGGAATATCCCTTTGGTCAGTTGGGGYCAGCTGTCCCAGCTGTGTCTCCTCCCAACTTCTTGTGCACTCCCAGCCTACTCGCTGGTGGGGTGGTGTGAGAAGCAGAAAAGGCCTTGACTCTGTGTAAGCACTGCTCAGCAATAACTRAAAGACCCCTGTATTATCAACCCTGTTTCCAGCACAAATCCAAAGCATAGCCCCATACTAGCTACTATGAAGAAAATTAATTCTATCCCAGCCAAAACCAGCACAGAGGGCTGTTCCCAACACATGAGGTCTCAGTACTGTCAGGAGGCTTCTGCTTTCCTTCCATCCATGAGGTCAATGCTGCTGCTGCTGTCTGTTTAGGTTCCTTGAAGGCAACTTTATACCTTCTTCCAAATGTCTTGCCCTTGGAAAGAGATATCTGTAAAATAACCATGGAGCTACCTTGCTGTTCTTTTCTAATCCTAGTTCACAACTAGATGATGACAGTTAGGCTAGTAGTGCATGAATTTAGCCAAGTCATGGATATTACTTCCTCATCTCCATCCTTCTGCACCCATCTGCTGTGGCTCGTGTGTTAAGTTGCTTGGGGAAGACGCTTTCTTCTTGRTCTGGGCTTATACAGCTCATGACACAGCAAGAATAAGGACTGTAATCAGTGATGGGGCTTTGTCACACAATAATAATAAAACCAGTAATCATCATGAATTTCTAATGCTGTGACTCCATCACTACCCCCCCCTAGTTCTGTTTGCCTTTGCAAACACATCTGGGTACCCTCACACTCCTAGGCTTGGGCGGAGGTGATATCCTGTATTTTCCAACTGRAGGAGAATAAAGTGGGTCTAGGGGATTGGTCACTGTCCTGTGCCTTGATAGACCTATACTCAACTCACTAACAGACTTCCTGTGCATGCCTCGGCCTCTCCACGCCTTGCCTCCCTGCGCTGTTGGGTTACTCCTTGCATTGGAGTAATGTGGTTTAACCTGGCAGGCAGCTAAACACCACACGGCCGCTCGCTCACTCCTCCCCGCAGTGGGATGAGGAAGAGAATCAGAAGAGTAAAAATGAGAACACTTATGGGTTCAGATAATAGCAGTTTAATGATTGAAATAAAATAATAATATAACAATATAACATTATAATATTAATATTAATGTTAATAATATTAATAATATGTAATGAAAAGAAAGATAACAAGAAGAGAGAGAAATAAAACCCAAGAAAGACAAGAGATACAAATGAAAAAACAAGCCAGAACCAATTGCTTACCACCCGCASACCGATGCCCAGCCAGTCCCTGAGCAGCGRCCCACTGGCTAGTTTCTYCCTAGTTTATATACTGAGCAAGAYGTCATATGGTATGGAATATCCCATTRGMCAGTTTGGGTCAGTTGTCTTGGCTGTGCCCCCTCCTAGCTTCTTGTGTATCTCCAGCCTTCTCAGKCGGTAGAGCGTGAGAGGCTRAGRAGGCCTTGACTCTGTGTAAGTAAGTGCTTCTTAGCCATAATGAAAACATCTCTATATTATCAACACTGTTTTCAGCACAAATCCATTGCTAGCAGCAAGCAACCAAAAAAACCCCACACTRTTCTTCTTCATGTCCTCCTTAATATTTTCCTCTTTAAGATTTTCTTTTTCACCTAGACCTACTGAAAACGTCCAGCAGTCMGACAGCTGATTGGGATAACTTCTTATATGTTTGTGACTGTATTTTCACTCTTCCTGTATTTGGAGTAGGCACTAAGGCAGTTTGTTGTTTTTCTGTATCATGTACAGCATACCAAGCAGAGTGAAGTCTTCATATATACTTTTTGACATAATAGATCAATCACAGTAATTAAGATTACATAGAGATATCAATACCTGCTGTGCCTACCCTRGTTGATCTCACATTTTATGAATATCTATTTAGACGGAACACATTTGCAAAGCTTCATGGCATCATAAGCATTGTCACATAATGTATGTTGACCAAATACAAAATAAAATAAGTAAATTTACAAACTGCAAGAACATTACTAGTTTCTGAGAAGTCTGCCAGAAACCGTTAGTCCATGTTTGCATCAAACAATTTCAAGTCATGAAGAAATGTGAAAAAATCAAAAGCTGTTAAATGCAGTTTGCATACATGAACAAGAAGCTAAAACCTTTGAATAAATTACTCAAGAAATAGTTTGCCCAGCCTTTTAACACAATTATAACAATGGAACAGGAAAATTTGCAGGCAAACTGAATCAATTTCTCTAAGCTATAGTCATTCTATTTCAAGATTATGCAAATCCAAAATTATTTTTCTTTTCAAAAACAAATTACTGCTTTGATTTTGATAGCTTCTATTGTCTTTGCTTTTCACTATGCCATTGGTGTCACCCTATTTCATTTATATGAATGTTTTGTGTTCATTAGGGCAACTCAATCAAAATTCAGATTTTGGTCCTGGACATTCTTTGAGCGTGACAACAGCAAGCAGGTCAAGTCATGGCATCAGGTCATTAGAGGAGAGTAATAATTATTGTCTGTAATGCTAAGAGTTCATTTTTATCCATAGGATCTGTTTTCACACTGCCTAATGATTTCGCAGTTCCATTACCTATTTCATCTAGTGTTTGTTGTTACAATGGTGATATTACTTTTGGCTGACGATGTTTTAATATCATTTTTCTTTCAAACTGTTACTAATTTCCAGACTTACRCATCTCTTTTGTCCAAACCTTAATGAGTCAATATGTTGATACACATATAAATTTCTCTATCTACCCTTAAAAGTGTTTCAGTCTGAAGAGCTGTCATTGAATGAAGGTGGCTTTTGAGTGTCACACACAATAAGGCATCTTTGTGAATTCTGACCACATGAGCCTTCATCCCTAATGGGAACACCTTGTTCAAGCACGAATCTCAAGCTCGCTCTTGGAGTCAGTTACTGTGGTGGTTCGGCTGCATTCCTTGATTTTTCCTGCTCAACATGAATGGTCACTCTGAGGCTTTATCTGCACTGCTGATCTAATTTTGGGCCTCATCTGTCTGTCCTAGGTTATATTTAGAGAAAAAGTAGTTTTCATAATGCAAAATATTTTTATTTTGTTATCCTGCTCCATTTGACATTTTTCTAGGTCAGAATGAAGGAGAGAACAGAGAAAAAGAGGCTCAGGAAAATGAGCTAGCTTGGGCACAGACCTCAGCATCCACCCCTAGGTCCTGGTCCTCCTGAGCTAGCTCAGTCATTGCTAACTGTGTGGTGCTGCACTGTATGAGAGAAATAAGCCTCCCTCTCCACCTCTGTTCTCTCTCATAGATTTACTTTAGACCTTAAAGAACTCACTTCATCACCGTTGGCCATAGTGCAACTATATTTCAACTTAAGGCTTTCACCTGAAGACCCTGTGCTTAGCCGGCAAAGAGAGGAAGG
Organism: Oceanodroma leucorhoa; assembly: GCA_030449065.1. NCBI lineage: Eukaryota > Metazoa > Chordata > Aves > Procellariiformes > Oceanodroma > Oceanodroma leucorhoa. The sequence goes on from JASVER010000106.1 coordinate 2,590,890, forward strand.
CTGAAGAACAGTCCCTGGCTGTGTGTTCTTAAGTAAAGATGTAGCTTTTGCTACCCACACCATCTTCTATTGAGCATCCAAGTCAGCAGTGTACATAAGAGATAACTCAGCTAAAGGAATTACTCATCCAGTTGTGGCAGTAATAACTGCTCATGCATTCAGCAGAAAAAGGGCTCCTGTGTCAGATTTTACTCGAAGGATTCACACATTCCCACTGTTTATATTTCAGCAAAACATCAGTTACTTGTCAAGATTCACCCATACCTTTGCACCAAAAGTAAGTGTGATGCAAGAGGAAATCAGAGAGCAATTCCAAGCAAGGCTGAAAAACTGAATTTTCCTAGGATTACAATTTGCTTTTGCAAAGGGAGCAGGTCTAGGAGGACGTAATAAACTATTTCAACACAGGCACTGAACTTAGTGGATGCTGCAAACTGACAAGAATATAGCTAATCCTTGAAAACAGATATTCCCTTTTAAAATAGAAGKTTTTTTTCCAATTAAATAAATTGGGCTTGCCTTTTTATGTGCTATGGTGACAGCAGAATGCAGACAACAAACAATAGTAGAAAAGGTGTTAATATTTTATTTTAACCAGTTGTCCCCATATTAATAAATCCTACTGGAGTTTACAGATGTTTTAGAAATAAATTAAGCTGTTTCTCCTGGAGGCACTAGGGGTCATGTCACTAATTTTTGATGTCTTGAGACATACTAGTTACATGACTGATCTTCCCTAGCTTGACGTGTCTAGAGTGTTTTTTTTATATTGCACTTAGGTGGCTAGGCTGATGCTGTGGACAAGAGAAATCTTGGCAGTGGGGTCAAAGGCATTTATATCTCAGTTCATCTGGCCAAATGTAGACTTGCCTTAMACACCTTTGACTATGCTGAGTAGATCTCCTTGAGTTATAAAAGCTCTACATAGAGGTCTCCTGCCATCTCCCCATTTTGGATGTCTAGGGCATGGCATTGGACCCTATGCTGGTGCAACAGAAGTTAGCCTTGATGTGAGATTTCGTTTGAAATCGAGACAACCTAATTAAGTGCCTTTRTATGCTAAGCATCTCAGCTCTCATAACAGTCAGTGAAGATAAAGCTTGCTTGAGCTGCCTAAACAGAAACATCCAGCACATGTTGAGATGCTGTAAGGTATCCTGCCCGTACCCCAGCTGCTGGTCCAGACCAGCACTGGCCTCTTTTAGGCCCATTGTACCTGCCAGCTGTGTGCAGATGTCTCAAACCGAGCTCCCAGTAAATACAAAAGGTATTAGGGTGAAACTCAGTTTACAGAGTAGACACTGAGAGGCTGAATATCTTTTTGTGTTCTTTTAGGAAGGACTCAGTTGCCAACACAGAGAAACCTAGCTWGAATGTAGGAGCTGTGAGATAATAMGTTTATTTTTCAGGCAGCTGAAACTTATCTTACTAACTCTGTTGGCTAGATTGCTGTTGACTATATCGGGAGCTCAGACACTCAAGGCTCAACCCTGTTGCACACACACAGGCATCTAGCATCATTCAAGTTTTCACAGGGTGTCCAAAGCACCCATATGGGGCTGCTTGATTTGTGAAGAGTACCATGCCCTTCCGCAGCAACATCTGGAATCCAGAAAGGATAATCTRGAACATCTCCATGTCTTTATACATCTGCAGGCAGGTTATTAAACTGAACATCTTGTGTACATATAGACACCTACATATGGATGCATAAATTCAGATTTGTCAGGTTAAATGTGTATTGTCTACAGCAAATTGTTTTATAGTGCATGTCAGATGAGAGGAAATCCTTTCATCATTTACACTAATCCTGGAATAAGTATGTTGGAGAACACCCAACATCACACTCTGTGATGTTACTCTGCTTGCACCAGCTGAATTAGTCTAAAATCAGCCTAACTGCAAAAACTGTGAGATCCACATTCAAAACACTGTCTGCAGGGTAACTATGTAAAAGAAAAGGCCAATATTTTTCTTTCTGCTCTCAGATATTTTTAAATGGCTGCTGGTGCAATTGCTGAAACTTAATATTCCATAAAGGTTTTTACTGATGGGGACTCATGATCTACGATTCAGACTAACAGAAGAAGGTTGCAAATAGGTTCAGGTCAAATCAAACAGGTTAGAAGTATTTAGTTTCAATTTAATGTATAAAAATCTTAGCAAATGTTTATATCTGGGAGTGGAGATTTTTTTTAATCAAAAAATTTCAAATGAGAAATTATGAATAGCAATTTTCAGAATTTCCATTTTTAAACAAATATTCCTTCTGTTGTAAGTCCCAYGCTGAGGCAGAAAAATATTTCAAAATGTTCAGTACTGCAGAAATCTCATTTTTGATCTCTTCCGGTTACGAATCCTACTATTCACRGATAGTTTCATAGTCTATAAACATTTTTCTTACTCTTGGATTACTTGCCTATCTTCAGTAGGTTATTTACTTGCAGTCAAGTTAAGTAACTATCAGTYTGTAAAAAAAGCTAGAAAAATGGGTAAAACCTTCATTTTTTTTCCACATGTCGTTGCCAAAAGCTTTGTCAAAAGATAATATTTTTTGTTGTGAGGTGCCTAGAATGACGCATGAGGTAGTCATCAGTGGTAATTATGATATGGCATCTGTTTAGTGAACTGTTACTTTTCTAATCTTCCACGGAAGCTCCTTCAGTCAAGGTCAAATTCCTSCAGTGTTTTCATCTTCAAGGAGCACAGACAATATGCCTCCTCTCCCCCCTGAATGTGCAAAGACAATTGGTATTGTCACTTTTCTGAGCAACCTTCTGAAATGTGTGCGTGTGGTGGAAGGAAACAACCTCAAAGAAAAGAACTTTTACATTCAGAGGAGAACAACATGTCAAAATTCCTTAAACCATGATAAATGTACCAAAATCATCCAGCTCTTTCCAAACAGTGGTGAGTGATGGTGATTTATGACTGTGGAGATTTTTCTTAAGCTAGTATTTTTTGCAGAAGAAAGAAAGGTCACTGTAAGTTAGGGTGTACATAGCTTATCTTGTTCTCTGCAGTCTGCTATTCCCTTTGAACTAGCCCATACCAGATTAGAGGCCTGCGCTGGGGGACTACYGTTAATAATCATCATTATCTTCATAACCAGAAGAAAATAAGGGACACTTACACACACACAAATACTTAACCAGCATTGTGTTTGTGAACCTTTTGACAGCACCACATAAATAAAGCCAATAGTTCATAGATGAGAAAAGCAAATCCCAACAGGAGAAAAAATAGCTGATCCCTAAATTGAGCAASAAAAACCAGATCAAAGAAGCTGAATGGAAAAAATCCAGCAATTTGCACTCTGTCAAAGAGACTGGCCAATCATTTATAAGTAACAGCAGTGCAATCCAACAAATGATGATGGGAACTATTGCATGGGTAGGAAAGTAGAAAAAAATGTTCTCCAGCAATTCTTGTCTCTTTACTGCAGGTAATATCGCAGCAAGCCTTGTTTTTCAATTGCTCACTTTAGAGATTGCCTAGATGCAATAGGTTATGGGATGAAACCACTTGAGTATGGTCTGAGACCAAGACTTTGTTTCACAAAGATCTCTGGTAGGATACAGCACAGAAAGCCTTAAGCGTCCTCAGAGTTGCTGGTACAGAAATAAAATACGTGTGTACCGTCCACACACCACAGGTCCAGCCCCTTGTTCTGCCTTTGATGGGACAGTAACCAGAACAGATAAGAGATCAGAAGAATATGCAGTGAGACTTCCTGAGAACACTCACTTTCCAGTAATTTGCAACTCCCTAAGCAAGAGGTCATCTCACGTGGAGGCTTCAACGAGAATTTAGTGCAATTTTCTTTCCTGCCATCCTACTGTCAAGTGGAAAGAGAGTCCTGGCTAAAATAGGGTTAGAAGGAGGGGATGACTGAGAAGAGATTTAACAGGTGTCTTTAGGAAGGCTGGGAGGGGTGACTGGTAGAAATCTATAAACCTCTGTCTAAGACCTGAGTACACAAATCTTGTTAGTTTTAAAGGTAACTGAATAACCATAGCTTTGAGGTTATTTGGAAATGCTCAACAGTGTGATGAAATTCACTTTATACAGCAGATAGTAAAAGATGCTGATAATAAAACTTATTTGGGACGTCCTTCTTGCTTTGATTTTTTTACTTGGTTTCTGTAAAGAAGTGGATTTCACCCAGGCAGAATTAAGATGACTGATATTTCCTTGACATTGATTAAAAATAAGCCAACGCAGATGGCAGCAAGAGCAACCAGGCAGACAGGAGATACCAGGTGACATCCCACTGACTAACCAAGACTGTCTGTTAGTATGCCAGGCGAAACAATAAGAGTGTGCTTGGAGCTAAATAGTTGGGCTAGGAAGACCTGGAAATGCAAGAAATTTGCGGAGTGATCTAGACAGAAGTGTTGTCAGAACAAAGTGCACTGGAGACAAATAGCAGACATCATGTCAGAATAGCGCAAAATAAGGCTGGCAATTTATTTGTCTTAATCCTTTGACCCAAAACATGATCAACTCCATGAATATCTCCTTCTCAGTTATCTAATATTTTCTTTAAAATCTCCAATGATGGAGATTCCACGGCCCCATCAAGTACCTGGTTTGAGTTTCAGCTTGCCCTGACAGGTCTTACAGAAGATGCACCCTAGAAAACTAGCAATAACTTAAGGAAAGGGCAAAATATGACCGGAGGTTGCAAACTAGRCAGCAATGTCCAGTGCATTGTTTTCAGAAAAATTAATGTCTGGGACAAACTCCTCAGAAAAAGAATCACTGTGTGAATTTGGATTCWCACAAACAAGAAAACAACTAGAAAGAAAATGCAAATACTTTCTAGATTCTGAATTAAACCAGCTAAAAAAAMCAATACAACATCTATTAGCCTAAGSTTTGTTAGAGTTTTGTAACTCACATGCAATCCTAATTAAGAAATCACACTGAAAGGACCCAAAGTTTACTTCGGGACTTTTGGAATAAATGAAATTTCTTTGCCTGCAGATGCGTGTCTTGTGGTAGATTGGCTTTGCCTTTAAGCAAGGCTTAAACTATGACTTGAAGATTTTCTTGTGCTTGGGGCACCTGTGAAAGGCTCTCTCCCAYGTGGATTTTCCCATGTATGCCAAGATTTATGCTTGTTTATTTTCCTGTAGTGGCAGTGTCTCTAAGATCTGTCTTCTGCATTCAGCCTCCTATTTGCATGAAATGTAATTATCTATGAGGCTTCAGGCTCTTCTATCATTTTGGTTAATGAGCTCAGAAGTTATTGGCGGTGCACATACAGACATACACAGGGTGACTAAAACCACCTAGGCTTCATTTCCATGGGAAAGCAGCGTACAAATGGAACAGTTAACAAGAAAACAGATAGATGGATCATTGAGAAAAGCAAGGTCAGTTTGAAGAGGCTGGTTTAAAAGGATGTTTTCAACGAGAAAGAGAGCACTTGAGGGCAGAGTTTGAGGCAAGTTGTTTCATACTCTGCAGTCAACATGAAGCACATATATGAAACGTAGAGTGAAAATGGAGGCAAGGGCCAAGATATGCGAGCTTGTGGGGGCAGCTGACGAGCCGTGGAGYGTTCACCTGCCCCAGGAGCTACATCTGCCATGGGGACATTTTCTCTTCAATGTAATGTGTGCATTGTGAGCTGTGCTGCAGGTGGGCTGTCCCCCATCACAGCATAATGGCAGGGGCTTTGGATCAGCAGGTGAGTGAGCAGAAAGCACAGAGAGGGACCYGTCCCATTATCCATCCTTAAACAGTAGAGCTGACTGATACTTCAACAACATTTTATGTGGAGGACTAAAATAGGCAGCACTCAGGAGATCTAATTCTTTTTGGTGTGAGATTTTGGGTTATCCCATGCAAGTCACAAATGAACAATGCTTGCTTTTATTATTCTCTTTTCAAATCTTTGGTAGAAGAAGCAAACAAACAGACAAAGAACCATGTGTTTATCACCTTCAGTTCCAAAGTATTGGAGAATCTAACATACAGAAGCAGCTTTTCCCTATCTTTTCACTGCTATAAACAATTCTCATCAATTCAGACATTCAGAAGCATATATGAAGGCATGGAGACCCCTCCAAACTCATCTAACCTTTGTACATGAGAATCTTGGCCACTCAAGTATAAATAAACTTATAAATTAGGATCTGAACTCCTGATTCWTACCAGGAGAGGGCAATGCTTGACATACATATATTACCCAGACACAATGATGACTATGACAAAAATTTCCTCACCCCCACAAATATGTGTCCTTAATCAGCCTCGTGTAAGGATCAAGGCAAGCACTATCCATGCCCAGAACCATGTTTTGATAGAAAAGAGCAGGATAAAGTCAGTATTGTTTCAAGATTGTGATTTTCAGAGCAATCTGCAGATGGTATGAACACAGAGGAATCAGTCAGTGTGCATTTAAATAGTTAATTACAAATATTAATGTCTACTTAACTGCATTAGAAAAATAAATGTAATGGCTTTTCCTGCCAGGAGGGTGCTTCACATAATGGATCACTTTGCTGACGTGACTAAATACCTTTCTGATACTGATCCACACAGAGAAGGAGAGAATACCTGAGAAGATTTTTCAGGGTGCTATAAAACAGCCAGGGAGGCAGCTCAGGGATGTGGCAATGTAGAACAGAATTTGTGCTTTCAGAACTGACACATAAAGCACTTCTGAAATTGCCAGGTCTTTTCAGGAAGAGCTGACAGACAAACAAAAGGAGCTGTTTCTTCATCTTGTAGGTGTCTGCTGCTCCACATGTCCTTCTGGAACAGAGAGTTAATTCTTGACATGCTGGGACCAAGGGGAAACCTGCTAAAATACTTGGATGTTGGGGGCACATGGCAGTTACCCCTCACCTGGACACTTTTGCTGTTAGGTGATGCTAAGATTCCGGGCTGTATACACAGAAGAGGATACTCTAGCCTGGATACAGCTGCCTTTGCYCACACACCCCACCTGCATCCCAGGTAAGTCTGCTCTTGGGCCTGTTTGTTGATCTGTTGGCAGGTAGGATGCAGGAGTGGGATTCATTCAATTACATTGGTTTCTACAACACAGTGGTTTTTCAGATGTGTTTCATCTCACTCTAAAATAGATGGGTACATTTTTACACTCTAAAACTCCTTGACTTTATTAACTTGATCTTAATTAATTCCAAGGAAGCCCAGGGTTACTTGCTAAGAAGTCTACCCTGAAGCTATCTAAAGTTAGATAAGGTGACTCCTACCATAGGCTTCAAATGCTTTTAGTGTTTCAGCACATGTTTATTAGCCCTGGTAACTCACTGGCCAGTGAATAAAAGTACAAAATTGAGTTGCAGGAGAACTGGACTGGGAGACAGTTAGGTCCAGTTACTAGGGCACTGTTTTTCTGTTTGTGTGGTGGTTTTTTTTTTTTGTTTTTTTTTTTTTTTTTTGTTTTCCTTCCCTTCCCAGGGAACATGGTTTGTGGTCCTGACCATGCCACTGCTTGAGAACATGGTCTGGTGCTGGTTGCTTTTCATCTTTATGCCTCAGTCTCCTCTCTCCATCATCTTTTCACTATTTGGACTGTAAATCTGTCAAGCTAAAAACGTTTTGTAGAGCAGGAGCCTCACTCAGTATCTGATACTATAATAGCAAGCTTATTGCATACCTCCTGATGGTTTCTTTCTGGTGCACTGCTCTGCAGGCAAAGAGCTTCATGCTCCCTGTGACTAGCTGTGATGCCCTTAAAGCAAATCTTGCCCTGAGTGGTGGAAATAAAGAAGCACTGATTTCTATGAACTGCTCAGAGAACAGGGGTGGGAACTCCTGTTTGCATTCTCAGATGTTTAACACTAAGCTACAAGCTCTGAAGCTTTAGAGACATTTATAACATCACTTTCTTGCATAGATTTCCAAGTGTCTGATAGGTGATGAGCTCAGATTGAGATCCCAGTTTCCATTAAACTTTCAAGAACTTGGTATCTTTAAGACCTCTCCTGTATCAAATTGGATTGATGCTGTCCAAGCAGGGGAAGGATCATCAGAGACACACACTCACAGAGCGTGGTAATGTAAGCTTTGCTTCCTCAAGAAACCATGCAAAAACTGTCAGTCCTTTTCAGAGACATTGCATTCCTGGCCAGTGCCCATCTCAGTTCTTTTCTCTTTTGTACTTTTTCTGGTTTAAAACAGCATATCCTTATGACAGTGCACTGAAGAGGACTGGAAAAATCCACTACCCTGGACAAAAGAAGTTGATATAATTTATAATCCTCTCAGGATCATAATTCCAGTGTTTTAGATGTGTAGAAGAAGGTGCCTTGCCTCTCAGGTGAAGAATACGTTAGCTGTTATCAAGCCTCTGGTTTTAGATCAAGCAGACTTCAAATAAAGCAAACGCAAATATAGAAAGTAGCACTTCCTTTTTAGATTGTTTTGGCTTCTATCAGGTAAAGCTCTCCGGTGCTGTGGGAATATTTGCCAAGATGTCTCTTGGGGACCAATGTGCAAATCAGTGGGGATGCTGGTGACATACTCCTGTATGCTTTTCTTATCCAATCCCTAGAGCAGACCCCAAGGTCTGCGTAGCAGAGTGTAATTTGCCGTAGGTTTGCAATGCATCAACAGAATAAAATAGGTTGTTATTTGCTAATTCTTTAAGTCCAAGTTATCTGACCCCAGTGCTCTGAAAAAATAGAGAAAATAGAAGACCGAGACAGAGACACACAAAGAGACATATAGGGAATAGTTGAGTATGCACAAAAGTGTATTTTTATGTAAGGCCAGAGTATGAAATTATGTGGTAGTAGGGGTGGGATTTGGAAGGTGAGGGTTCTGTTACCATTAAGGGGATGATGATAATGTGTCTTTCGTCCACATAATGATTCAGTCAGCTGCCCATCTTCTGAGAACATTGATTTCAGGGTTGAATTTATATTTTACTGTATAGAGGATCTAGGGAAAATGCTGACTAAAAAATGCGTGGAAATCAAATCTCAAATTCCCCTGTTCTCTCTAAGTACTAAGGGAGATTTGCTGCCCCACCTGCCCTAGTATCCCTAATTTTTGGTAATACCTGGGAAGATCCATATCCAGTGGGAATAAATGGGAGTAGAGTTTTACTGAGATAGCTGAACAGTGGAGGTGTCACATGAGATTAGTTTTGATATTGTCCTTTTTCACCCACGTTCACTATCTTGTCCCTCTGAATACCTTTTAAAAATGTTGGTGAATGTCCTGGTTTTGGCTGGGATAGAGTTAATTTTCTTCCTAGAACCTGGTATAGTGCTGTGTTTTGGATTCAGGATGAGAATAATGTTGCTAACACACTGACGTTTTAGTTGTTGCTGAGCACTGGAACAGGCTGCCCAGGGAAGTGGTGGAGTCACCAGCCCTGGAGGTATTTAAAAGAAGTGTAGATGTGGCGGTTCGGGATGTGGTTTAGTGGGCATGGTGGTGTTGGGTCGATGGTTGGACTTCATGATCTTAGATGTCCTTTCCAACCTTAATGATTCTATGATTCTATGATTCTAATTTGAGGCCCTTTGGAGGATCCATCCTAGTCTTCAACTCTATGCATTAGACACACTCAGCTATTTAAGACACTTTCATGGACCTGCCAGATATGCCACAAGACATGTGAGAGATGTGCTGTTCTGGAGTGGCAGGTGGAAAGAGGAATTAATCCCCTACAGCATCTACAATGAGACTGCACATACATGTTTAGGCCGCTGAATTCCATCCATTAGGTCTGGGCAGGTCACTGTCTCTGGATCTGGATCCAAAGCCAAACTCCTCCAATGTGTGGCAGCTGTGTTTAGCTCAACTTCACTGAAACTTCTCACCAGCCTGTGGTCTGAAGACCTCAGTAGGTTGAACGTGTCTCCCTGCCTTCTGTGGGTAGGGATACCTATATCACCGGCACTCACAGTCAGAAAAATCCCACCTGATTCTCGCATAAATTTTTAATTCCCTAAGCTCTCTAAAGATGAGCTTTATTAACTTCCAGGATTATGAAGATTTTTGTTTTCTTTTTCTGATCTCTAATGGATGATATAATGACAATAATACAGACAGGTCTGATCTTATGCAACACACATCATAACAATATGTTGTGGCCCTTTTGGTAGTTGACAAGAGTACTGGTCAACAGTAATTGAAATTAAAGAGCACTGATAGAAGCCCATATCACATTTAGAACAACACATTGTGAGGGTAAAGAGTTTGCCTGCAAAAATGGTTTAGAATGCAGCAAATATTAATGTCTCAGGAATTCAGATACCAAGGTAATAAGCATGGCATAAAAATCGAACCAGAACAGAACAAAGTGTAGCTTTGCATGAATCACTGAAGTCTCCTATTATACTTGCAAGCAAAACACATATTAATCTGCATTACAAAACTAACATTTGCAGTAAAAAGTACCTGATTAATTTGGCTGTTAGTTGTTATAGAGGCACTACCATGTACCAATTTCCCTTATTTGTCGAAACTAACGAAATGTTAATCTTTAAATCTCCTGGCATTTTTATTTTGTACCCTGCCATGTATGTTAACAAATACTTATTCTATTCATTTTTACCCCCCAACATAGAAACATCAACACATGGCCATTAGGTTCTCAGATGAGAGTTATATTTTTTTTTCTCTCTTTCTGCTGTAGAAGGATTTTTCTATTTTTCCTTCCATGAAGGTTGTAGTCATAGCTTAGTCTTTTTATGCTAGTGCCGGCACTTCTAATGTGTGTCCCCTGAATTTATGTGGATCTAAATGAACAACTGCACTGAAGCATCTCATAAGCTTCTATATTTTCATTTTAGATTTACTACTAGTAATTACATGCTGTACACATAACAGAGGATCTAAAATCAATTGTGCTCTTTACATTTTATTGGGTACTTATTAATTTCAATATCTATTTCAATTTAATTGACATTCTATGCATAAATAAATGTAGCTTTTTTTCAGGATGCAGTGATAATCCATTAGTGACATTTATGAATACTTTTTAAATGGCTGGTGATGCTGTGACCCGAAAGAAATAAGGAAATATGGGATGACTGATGAGGCACTCCGTCTTCTCCTTGGAGAACTGACCTGTCACCTAAATTTGTTACTTCCACTTTTTTGCATTACAAGTCCCAGAACAACATGTTCTTGAAATGCACAAATGATGTTACTTTTTTGCACGCCACAGCTTATAAAGCAATGCTATTGCAGCAAGAGTACAGCCTTCTGTGATGGCTAGTCCCTTCCTTCATTTTCCCTTTGCCATGGCTGAAGAGTTTTACTTGTGAACATTGATGCTACACCAAGATGATGATTGCTCAAGGTCCTGATAAGTCAGGAGGAGGATGATGTGTTTCATCGCATGACCAGATGCTTTCCGTGGCAATGGGTAAGGGACATCTGGGGAATATCACACTGCCGACCCCAGGCATTTTGCTTGATTTGCAAAGTGTTCAAAGCTTGGACTGACCTTCCTCTGAATCTGCACAAAGCTTAATATGGTGCTAATATCAGCTGCTAGCAATAGATGGGAACAACATTCACTGCTTAAGTGTGTGCCTGTTTGCTGTCTCTGGGGGGATAGATGCATCCATTTGAGCATAGGTTTGGATTCATGTTTAATTGACAGTGAGGACATAAACATGTGATCCTTTAAGTCCCAATTAAAAGAGGAGCAGGACTTCTTGGGCAGTAGGTGCTGTAAATCATCGATATCTGTGGACTCCAAGGACTCCTGCAGGAACAGTTCATGTGCCTTTTTGGGCACGTTTTTCCTAGGAACTCTTCAACTATGACCAAAGATAGGTATAGCTCCTCTTGCTGAGGTCTTCCCCAAGTCCCTCCTCTTTTGCATAGCTCGAGGCTCGTCCACCATGCTACTGAAACACAGGCAGTGTCCAGCCATGTGGTGTGTGAGAAGGTTGTGTCTCATGGGAAACCACATTGTGCTTGTCACACTGTACGACCAGTTGTCCCTTCCCTTCAAGTATGTAGGTGTAGGAGCAAGGGATTTGGCCTATCTAATTTAATGTGCGTACAGTGTAAAAATATATGTCTTCTCAGACTCCCTTCCCAATCACTGGTGAGGGAAAGACTCTGCAAGGTATTATTTACCTGGCCCATTTTAGACATCCTCTCCTGATAAAAAGCATTTCACACTGTGCTCCCCTGTGGGAGCTGGCTACCTATTGCTTGTCTGCAAAGAGAGTCTGAGCAGATAAGTCAGGTGTAGACTTCTATATTTAGTCAGATATATCCTACTCTAAATGATGTAACCAAGGGTGCCCATAAGTCTGTAACAGAGTCAAGAACTGAAACCATTAGTGCCAGTGTGGCACAAAAATCACTGATTTATGTTTTCTTCCCATGCCAGTAATTAATAGATATATTGAATATGTAAATAATACTGGCATTTCTAGTTAAGCTGTCACAGCTGACCTTAACTCTGCCCTCTCTGCTCTCATACAAGGTCAATGATATGATCTTTAACTACTCTTTTCCAAAATTATCATTGCTCAGACTTTCACATGCTGTCACCAGGAGCGAGGGACAGAACCTGTGATTTTTGTGGCGGATGGAAATTCAAGCACTCAGATGCTGGAGTGGTTATTCTCAGCCAATTATTTATAATTTAGGGCTCTTATCTCTTGTGTGTTTGTATTTTCATTTTTCAAGCGTTTGAACTCAGTTGCTTTAATGGCTGCAGAAAACTTGCCACATGCATTTCAAGGACTGGTTTCCCTAAAGAAAATTGAGAAATGGCTGGCAATCCAAGCAAGTTCAGCTGAGGAATTATTAACTCACATCTCAATTAGTCACTCATTAACAAGCTGTCCTTGCCTCTCAGTTAGCAGAATTAACAGAAATCATTAGTTTCTATCAGCTGTGACCATATTTCCCCAACATATGTGGACGATATGCAGTTAGTTAAAAGACAACTCACCAATATGGGAGTCAGTTTTGTAGCTGATCAAGAGAAAGACAATTTTTCCTGGGACATGTGAAAAGGCAGCATCACTCACCAGACAGGTCACAATTCCACTGAGAGCAGATAAAAGATGGAGAGAAACATGAAATTTGTGGGTCCCAACCCATGTCTGCAAATTCCTCCTTCCCCTTTCCTCTTCGACCCCTCTTCCCAGTCAAAGTTGAGTTTGGGAAATCTTCACTCAGGTATCTGAGAAATGGAGAGCAGCAGCACTTCAAACATAGCAGGGATGAAGCCAAATGTTTTTTCTGTGCAATGCTCATTAGCCCATCACCCAAGTGTTTCAAGTGGCAGACTTGGTCTTTTGTTCCTGCTGCAGTGCATCTCTCAGCTGCTGGCACCGTTCTGTGGGGGTACCCTGTGCACCGGGGCAGGGAGGTGGCAGAACCATACCCAACATCTGGGAGCCTTAAGGCCACATCCAGGTAGCAGATTACTGCCACATCTACTTCCTGGCATGGAAGAAAACCACAGGGAATGTTTGCATCCCAAAAGTTATCACTGCCTGGGCCACAGGGAATGCACATACAATAATCTCAGATACTTAAGCAATTTGTGTGTACAAAGTTCAGGAACCCAACTTGGAGCTCAATATGGGCAACGAAGACCTGATGTTTTAGGCATTATGGTCCCCTAGACATAACCTCAAATGTTTTTTGGAGAGGAGAATTAAGCTCCCAAATCTAAATGACGGTTTAGAAAACTTCTCCTTAAGACTGCTTCCACACAGCTTGTCTGCCTGTTTGCCTCCCAGGCCTTGATCTCCGCTGAAGCATCTCAATATTATCATCAGAGACCATAATCAAGAATGCTTCATTCTAACCCAAGATGTCATGGTCTGGTCCTTAATAGGTAGTCTCCAGATGGTACCGGTGAGTTTCTCGGAGTATGACAAATACCACTGTTACTTAGCTAGCTAAGATCCCATTTATTTCAATTTACTGCCTGGCTCCTGAAGATCAGATACTGTATGACTCTTTTCACTTTGTTAGACAACTTCTCTACTTGACATCCTTCTATGGGACTTGCCATAAGGTTATCCAAAAGGCACTTTCTGAGGCTTTCATTTTAATCTTAATTCAGAAAGAGAGACAGAGAATTGTCTGTGACCCACTTTTCTGACTGAGTGGAGCTGGAGGTACCCTTCACTGTGGAGGGAAATACAAAGTGAATGTGAGAAAGTAGGTAATGCACTACACACATATTCCTGCGCTACAGGTCTGAAAAGTGGATGACACTGGTTTAAAGTTGTCACTGTTGACACTTGGAGCTGTCACTGATCAAGAAATTGTTTTCCACTCAGAGGGGTCAGAGTGACTTCTTATTTGAAAACAGAGCATTAAAATGAGCTCTTTCCCTCCGTATAATGAGTTTTGTCTCTTTGTAAAGCAGCTTGCTGTTTCTGCCCTTGGATATCCTCCTGGTAGATCTGGAAGCCAACACTATCAAATCTTCCCTTTCGGAGGTCTGATGAATGGCACATCAAAAAATCCAGAACCAAAAAATCCAGCCAAGGGTCAGAAACAAGAATACATGATCTCTGCTACTCAGTGATCTCTGGAAGCACAATAGACACAAAACCAACAGAAGTCATTGAGGGAGGAACTTTGAATAATGTGTCACTGCTTGGGAGGTTGCACTGGGAGGTTTCCACTTTGCAAGCTTCTGGAGCTGTGCAGCAACATGTCATGATTGCCAATGGCGACAAAGGCTACACGGGGAATGTAGAAGTCCCAGAGTGGAAGTTGCCCTGTAACGATTTCTGTTGGTGGGTACCACATGCTTGACTTTTTAGGACTTGCCACCAGTTTTGACCCTTTCTACTTCCCTCCTGGGGCATGGCCCAAACCTTGGCAGTAACCAGGTTCAGGTTTGCTTGTACTGCTGAGAAACTTTGAACTGTGTCTGCTGACTACTGCGAACAGTAGAGTTTGGAGAGAAACTAAGCTTGGCTATGATACCAGCCAGCCAAACCTTTATCAAAGCAAAGTGGCAGGTAGTGACTAAATCTCACAAGAGCAGGATAGTGGAGGAAAGGTTGTTTAGCAGTAGCTGTGAGTAGGTCAACACTGCAGGACTAACAAATCTTTAGGAATATGCTGACTTACAGGCCTGTGATTTTACAGTGTCTTTTAGTTGCTCTCATCACTCTCACTTCAAAGAGATTCATGGATTTGTCCTCACAAGCTTCCAGTGACGGTTGTGGTGTATGCTGCTATCCTTGTCTAGCAGTTGCATCAAGAGATACATTTTGTGATGGAGAGATTTACCTGAGGTCACAAAATCCATTGAAGCCAAGCCCAGAGAGAGAACTTGACCTTTTTGCATCCCTTTGAAATGGTTCCTTACAGCTACCCCATGTAGCATCAGTTCTCAAGGCTGTAAGGCTTAACATACTTAAAACTTRCACTGAAATATTCCTTAAAGAAGGGAATTGTGGCTAATACCTAAAGTGTCTTTCACATCAAGACATGGAGGGGTGAAGACATGGAGGTAATTGCAAACTTCAGGTGCTCAGATTCTTTGCAAATATAGGTAGTTACTTAATAAACGTTCATGGACCTAGGTTTCTAATTTCAGAATTCAAGTGTAAAAAGTATTTCTTTTTGGGCCAGATTGCAGGAATATTATGGACAAAAATCTTCCTGRTTGCAAAGTGGAGACTGATACACTTATAAGCAGGATGAAACGACCTGGTGACGGATTCAGTGGGCAAGGAGAACTTTTCCATTTGGAACTGTTCCTGTTTCTGTGCATGCTTCATTCTGTTTCAATGATTTGCAGAATAATCAAGAGAGGTACTTAGCTATTGGCACCCAGTTTCTCCATTCATAAAGCAGAAATGAGACAGAACTCAGAATTTTTAAAAAATGTGTTGTGAAAGGTAGATATTCACTACTGTCTAATTTTTCATGTACCTTACTAAATTTAGAAAGTCAGCTGAAATTTCAGGAGAAAAAAAGCACTTGTATGGGTGTCCTATCCTAAAACAAAGTAGTAGGGAAGAGTGCACTTATTTCTTTATTATTATTATTTTTTTAATCAGTGCTTAAATTTATATATCAGCCTGAAGATGACAAACGGAGAAATCTTGCTCTTCCTTCAGTTGGGTGGTATGGAAACCCAACTCAGCAAGACTGAGCTCAGTTCTCAGTTTTGTGCATCTTTTGACTTACCTCTTAACACTTATAGCTGTCATTTCCCCATGTATGAAATCAAAAAAAACCCAACCTTTTCCTCCTTGATCTATTTTATCTGTAAGCTCCTCTGGGCAAGCACTTTTTCTTACTGCAGATATGTTCTGTATGTAGGAAAAGAGTGGAGTTGAGCCCCTAAATAGACAGTCACAGCCAGGAGATTTACCTTAGTCCATTACATAATTCATTTGGCTATATAATTAAAATGTAAGTCAATGGGAGGAAACGTCTGTGGTGGATGAACCAGCTTGGAGCTAACATTTGTGGATATATATAACAGTCTGTCCCAATCTGGTAGCACCAATTTTCTCCCAGTCCAAGATGGCAGGCATGAGATGGGCGTAATATTTTGAAGATGAAAAGCAGACAGAGAGAGGCAGCAATAAATGTGGAATTAATATGGAGCAGCCTGGTTGTACTCTGGACTGATTTTAAAATTTCATCTGCTTTTCAATGAATTACAAAGTTAAGCCACTCTAGTAGCAATCGGGAGTGACAGAGAGACAACATGTCATATCTGTCTGGAAAATCAAGGCCAGATTGTATTTTGTGACCACAACAATTTTTTTTTTCTAATCACAAAAGAATGTTTCCCTGTAAGACTGCAGTGCTGATGGGACCCAGTATCTTCCAGAGGTGATGGGCATGCAGCATGTTTCACAACAAGAGGTTCTGAGCACAACGGTTTCCTGCTGACACACCATTTGCCTCTTGCCACACAGTGACTTATGCAGGGATTTGCACTCATCAGTCCTGGTTCGTTTCACATCTGTCTCTGGACAGAGGAGGGAGGAATCCCTCTGACAGGTTGATTTTGAATTGCTTCCACAGCCTAGGTTGACACCCAGTTTCTGAGGTGATTTATACGGTAGCTTGGTGGCAGCTTGTTCATAATGCAATGTAGTCTGAAATGATTTTGCTTGCATCTTAAAGTGAGCATTCATCCATCAACGCACGCAGAGTCACTCTCCTGGCCCCTACAAGTGCATCTGGAAGGTATCTTTGCTGTTATGTTTCTCTACCCTGTTCACACACATTTGTTAAAATAATGAATTAAAATTAGTTAGAATGCCAGATTTTCAGCTGGGGTAACTGAAGAAGTTAATTGCAATGGCATAGGCAGGAATCTAGGTCTCTGAATCCTTCTTGAATTACTTGGGAAATCACTCGAATCATGTTTTGTAAAGTGTTTTAATTAGAGTATCAAGGTGCTTCATCTTGGTACTAATTTCTCAGATGTGCTCACAGTGAGAGACAGGTAGGTATCTAGACACACAGACTGATAGTGAGGAGAGACCTGGCTGTCAGAAGGATTAAAACTTCTGCAAAGTCCACTGAATGTTAAACATTTGAGTCTGTACTACATCTGTAYGCATTTTTACAGGCTTTTCTTCTTTCTTTCTTCTTTCAAAGACTGAATCAATACATCTGAGCATCAAGATTGTAAGGTTATTTCAAAATCAACCAATTTAGTGTGTGGCTGTTCTGCAAAGATTACTGCTTAGTAGAGTTCTTGTTTGCCATTGCTTAAGTCAGCCTTACAAATTCAGAGCTTTCAAGTAATTCATGAGCATTTTCAAACCAAGTMATTTCTAGGAGGGCATTGTCATGACAGAACAACGTCCTAGCACTGAATGACTTAGAGTTGAAAGAAAATGAGCAACGGAGATGGATTAAAAAAGATAAATTCTCACTGTAACAGCATGCTGTTCCCCTTCTCGTAGCTGGTCAACAGCTATGAAGAGCAGCAATTTGGCACAAAACATGAACTGGAAGCTGTACTTTCGCCCATCAAACTACACACAGCATTTCCGTGGGACACCTGCCCTGCAAATGCTCATCTCAGCTAGGATGGGATGSGATGGGCTTTCTCTTACCATCACCAAGATCCGTATGTGGCGCCAAGCACGAAATATCACAAACTCCCGTAACCCTTATGGGGTATATCATGCCCACTGAAGACTGCCTTGACTCTTTTGACTCTGGGACCAAAATGCCACTCTAGACTTGGCACTGAGCACACTGAAAATCCACATTTTAACTTACTCCTTCAGTTAAAAATGTGATGGTCAGAAAGMGAGAGGGTGCTTGGACAGTGGGAAATGAGCAGGGAAAAACCTTGTAGTATGTCAGTGTACTAAGACTAGAGGATGGGAGGAAATATGGGTTAAAGCAAAATTTTTTCTGAGACCTGTGAAATGTTGAAGCCCTGTGGTGAGGCAGGAGCTAATTTGCTGTGCCAGGCTATAGTTAGGGAAGAATTACATCTTCTAAACCTACAGAGAGGAAAGTAACTTCGCGTGCTTATGCATCGAGGATTTCAGGCTTCTGTCAGTAAGTGTAGGAGCTTTGCCTCTCTCAGAGAACCTATTTTGCACACAAAGCTCCCCGATTGGCACACTGTACCTCCCTCCATTTTTACCTCAACAGGAAAAATCAGGGAAATATCCTTGTTTTCCAGCTTTGCGGAGACCAAGACCTCCACCAGTTTGTAAGAAAACCCTGCGCAGACCCTTTCTGAGCAGGAGAGAAGATCACTGTTGCTGTTCAGAGGGTTGCTGTTTCTTTCTCACAGATGCTGCTCTGTTTTGACGATGGGTGGAATTTTATCTTTTTTATCTTTCATATTATTAGCAAGAAGAAGTTGCCCATTCACACTTACAGAAGGTAGTTTAATCAGTTTTTATTGGTTAGGTAGGTAATGCTAACCAGTGTGCCTGGATGTCTTTACCCAAATAAACTCAGATCTAGTGGAGTATGTGGGCTCCCTCATACATTCTCACTTCAGTGTTTCTGTATATAAACTTATTAACCCCTTGAATTTATCTGTGTTCTCTGAGGTGGCTAACTCYAGGGACCTGTTGTAACTTCCCACAGAGAGAACATAGAACTGGAAAAAGAAAAGACAGAAAAAAGGAAAAGCATCTCGCCACCGGCACACCAAGATAGTSAGGAAAAGTCAGGAACTCAAATTCAGAAGGTTAAAGCCCAGAGTCAGGACCCTGTGTGAGAACACACAAAATACTCCAATTGCCTTGATAAAACACTGCCAGAATTGCAGTGAAAATTAAGTCTTTTTCTCTCCCTTGTGGATGTCTGAAAGGGCCATTTCATCAGCAGATGTCTTTTCACGCTCCATAACTCATCCTGTCCCTGGTCCCTCTGCGAACACAGCTGGGAGAAAGCTGTGCTCAGTTTAGTCCCAGAACAGAAAGGGCAGTTGTCATCGGGGATGATGCTTACAATAAGACTTTCACAATTATACCTACCTTCATATCTCTGCTTGTCCATAAAAAACTTGCTTGAAAAATCATTTGTAATTATTCTTCCCCTGGCTGCAAGTGCTATAATTGTTAATCAATCTTTATTTTTATGTGGTGCTCTGTACTTGCTTCCTGGCTAATATTTTAAATTGATATTGTGTTGTTTTGTAATTATTAATAACGATATTGTTATTTGAGCCTGATGATTGTGATTAGAGGTAAATGCAATTTCCCAATGGAAAATTATTAAGCCAAAAATACCAGCTTCATCAATTTCTGTAATTGATAGGGACATCTTTGCAATGAATTCAGAAAACGGTACTTCAAATTAAAATATAGAACTTATATTCCAGCATTTTGCCAAGCACAAACCTCCTTTTATTGTCATAAAATCTGGAGAAATAATTAAGTGAGCTGTTTTAAGAACAGTTTATTGGTCATACTTTGGATCACTGTTGCTAATGGAGGTACAGAATCATGTTTCTTCTTGAACAAAGTATGTTTCTAAAGGAAGACAACTGTCAGTAAAAAGAGCAGAAAACATGGGTCCACACAGCTCGCGCTCCACCTTCTCTCAATTGGTTTACCATACTCTAGACCGTCTCTGCAATACTCTGCATCATGCAGTGACATCTGGTGTCTGGACTACATACTGCAAATAAACATATAATTAAAGTCTTT
Source organism: Oceanodroma leucorhoa (assembly GCA_030449065.1). Classification (NCBI taxonomy): domain Eukaryota; kingdom Metazoa; phylum Chordata; class Aves; order Procellariiformes; genus Oceanodroma; species Oceanodroma leucorhoa. The sequence goes on from JASVER010000106.1 coordinate 2,610,998, forward strand.
GCCTAGGACAGCAGGCAAAGAGCAGAATAATATTCCAGTTTGCATAAAATATGCCACGAAAAAGGAGAAATGCTAATAGTTCAATGCTCTAAATTAATGTGGAAAATACCTCCTAACCATGGCAGAAGCTGTTTCAGTCTCTACGCCTGATTCTACTCTAATTTTCAGAGATACCTATGCTTCCCATTCTTTGGGTCAAAATTTCAGGAGCTTTGGACAGCCCATACTTGGGCRAGAAGGAGAGATGTAATATACACTTCTCAATAACATTTAAATATTTAGAAACTAGCAAAGACATCTGGCTGTTCTTAATATTATTGAGTATTTCTACTGCAGTATTAAACAAAGACGATGACCCATTTGGGACCTATTGCAGAGACAGCTATACAAGCATAGCATGCAGCTTTAGACCTTCTCAAAGGATTTTGCAACTGAAATGATAAAACTTAATTGGTAGACAAAGTAAATCAACAGTAGAACATGGTGCATAGAATAAATTATGTATCACAGAGCTGCAGCAGGTAAATGGATAGGACAGGCAGATTTATTTTATCAAAGATGTCATCATTTGTACRAAAGGAGTAAAGTTTACGTGATGTATACTGGCAATCACATGTGGAAAGTTCTTAGATAGACCAGATTTATAATGTCTTTCATAACTCCCAGGCTCTGAATTGCTATTTGGGCCCATTCCAGGGATCTGATTCACTTGAAGATCATCTTTCTTCTCTCCTCCTTCTGCTTCCACATGTGTGTTTAATATTTTATAACAATTGACTGAGAGCGAGTTTAATATTTCCCTCTGCCACCAACAGAATATTAAGTTTTCTTTAAATGTGTCAATTAGTCAATTCTTTGCTTCGTCAATATGCATTTGTCACCAAAGGCATTCACTAAGCCAAACTAAAAYACAATGAGGACACTAACTGTCTAGAGAGTCTTTCAGCCTTGCAGCTGTTTGGGGTTTTTCAATTCCCCTGTAGGAAGCTTAGACAACATATTAGAGAAATTGGTTAATTAAAACATAATTCCCAGATATACAACAATAGATACTCAGGCTTGCTGTGTTACTTCTGCTTGTTGGCTTAATAAATCACTGAAATGATATAATTGTTTTCCTCATCATGTGTGGAGGTGAAATGATTTTTGTAGTAGATTTGTTGAGAAATATTGCAGCAGAGTGCAACTAGCTTTCTTCAAATCCCAGTAACTTCAGTTTCCAGGCACTGAACCTGGCTAAAAGAAATTCTGAATCCCATTTGATCTTGTGAATGCAGGTAATTGGCTGGCCAGGGAGTTAGGTTTAATTTATTGATCAACTGCATAATAACAAATTATGTGATGCAACTACTGACACTCACAATTGCCTTGTGTCAGGAGAGGGTGGTACGGCTTTGTTCACCTGCTCTTCATTTAGAAACCTTCCTTAAGAATCCTCAGAATGTATAAGTAGTTATTTATATGTCACTTTAGACATTTAAATAACTGTCATGCACAATTTGTCATCTCCAATGCCCCCCAGAACAAATGGGTAAATATCATGACTGCCAACTGTTTTACAGATGAGAGACATAAAGGCTTAGAAGGTAAAGCAAGGATCCTAAAGCTGTCAACCAATTAAGCAGGAGAGAGGAACCATCTTATTTTTCTTGTGAAAAAATAAATTCTCCAAAAAAAATAACTTTCACAGTGACCATAATTATTAGCGAACAGATTGAGTTCAGCAAAGATTCCCACTTTAAAATTGTGCAAGGGGCGAAATGGAAAATACATGTGATTTCTGCAGTTCCTAAAAGCACTTTTTTATTTTTTCACTTTTAAGCCAAAAATGATGTTTTCATTTAGGAACTGATTATTTTCTTTTAGGAAGAGAGGAAAATAATTAAAAATATCTGAAAACAAAATGCCATATCCCAATTTTCATCAAAAAGTACATTTTGTTCATTCTGGCACAAGAACATTTCATTTCAATTTTATTAAGAAACAAAACAGAACAAAATGAAACCTTTCTTATCCCTAAATACCAGTTGGCCCCWGAAACAAGATTTCATTATTTTTCTGCTTTTAACAACTCTTTTCCATCAGAAGAGTTGCTGAATGACAGGTTCAATGTTTGCTGCTCACAGTTGAAACAATAGGCAGTTTTCTTTCTATTGGGATGTTTTTCTTGCATCAGATTGATGCTTTCCTGACTTTTCCTGAATTCTGAAATTCAGATATGTGTAAATTATTTCCAACTCTGTCCTGTCCAGGTAGCAGTTTTTAGAGGTGGGTAATTTCAAGTCCTTCCTCTTTGCTTGCTGATCTGATGATTGCAAGCCATGTATTTTCAGTGTGATGCCCTCACCAGCTCCACTCCTGCCCTGGTACACAGCAAGGTTTGTAGTTTATAGTTAAAGGTGTTCAGCTGAAAGTTAATATCTGTGAAGGAGCCACTGGAGAGCTGTTCTTCTTGGCACTGATCAAGCATGCAGCTGGGACCGGTTGGTCCAGCAACTTGACACTTTATTTTTGTAGATGCTATGTAAATTACCTATCTAGTCCTGTTTCTTTTGGTTCACAAAGCAGTAAGGRTTCATATTATTTGCATGACCAGATGCCTTAATAGCATTGGGTGCRTCTGCCTGGATTTTATGTTCTTCCTCTTTTCTCTGTGGGCCTCAGATCAGCTCTTGGGTATTGACCTAAAAAAAGTATTCTTCCATCTGATTTTCACCCTTCTTCCCTCACGTCCATGGTTCTCAAGAATGTGACTGCACAGGGGGATCTTCCCTGTAGAAGGTTAATAGAAAAGTATTGTATTTCCAACACGCCTATGACAAGACATTTCWCAGATTAGTTAGACACCATGTGAAGAACTATGCCTTTTGGTTTTAAATCTGCCTTGTACTATCTTAATTTGATGCTTCCTGATGCTTGTACTGGAAAAAAGTGAACATGTGATCATTACKCCTTCTTCCCATGTAATTTTTGATTTTATGGGCCTCTACTTTGTGATTTCTATGCATGTAAGTATGCAARCTATACCTTGCAAGCTGAAGAATCCTAGTCCACTTAGTGGCTCCTTATCTGAAGAACTCTACCTTTCTATGTTCCCTGCCTTTCATTTCTATCATYTATTGGATTGTATGCAGGTTGACTGATTAAGAAAATATTATTGGCTCTGTGTGTTTRCACACACAAGTGGCATGTAATTGACACTCCATCCCATGGGTGTGCATCTTGCACCGCAAAACATGCTTTTAACTATTAGCATAAATAATCAAAAAGCATAGAGACTGCAGCCTGCTAAAGGAATAGCACAAGAGACACTGTAAATACATTAATTACTGAGCTATTTTATTGATATTATTCTTGACAGTAGGTTTTTGTCTGGGAATTAGCAGACGTGTGGCTGTGGCAGGGAGTTGTTCTGATTCTCTGCCAACCTTATTAATCTACAATGATTCTGGGGACGTGAGGTTTTTTAATGTGTTTGTTTCCACATTCTTTTTTTCCATTCTCCAAAATCATAGATGTAGAACTAATCCCATAGACTGATGGATGCTGGAGCAATGGAATGAGCGTTGCTCATTTTGACAGACTTATTCTCAGCCACTATTTTTCTGAACTCATACTTCAAACCTATCAATTACAAACTTCTCTGCTCAGGGAGCCCRGACGCAGTACTGTGAGTCCATACACTTAAGCCACGCATAAGAAGTTGCGAGATGAGAAAAATGGTCCACAGATGAACAGTAGCTTTGTGTGGTCAGCAGTTRTAACAACCTTTCAGCAGCCAAGCAGAATAGAGCTCATTCACTAAGGTAAACCATGACAAAAAACTCATGACAACGCTACAGGTCACTGGTGGACAGGAGACCTTTGAGCATTTGCCCAGTCCTACTGTATAAAAGATGGACTCTGGTTGTCATTTACTCCTTTCTTGCATTTGRGGATCACTTTTCTCTTCCTTATAGGCTCTTTTTATTTGTCAGAACTGTTAATCAAAACAGTTTCAGTACCACTCTGGTTTTATATACCCCTTGCCTGYAGTTTCCACTGGGAGATTAAATAACGTCCATGAGATAAGACAATGCTTGTTATAGGCYGAGTGGTGGGAGAATGGCCAATGTGGAGCCTTCATCTTGAGTATGCACAGGTCTGGGGGAGGTACTATTGCATTACACCTTGCTGTACAGTTTCAGAAGAACAGCAAAAGTCTTTCCGAAATGAGAGAAAATTAGGAAATAGTTTTATTGTGGCTAAGCAACAATTTCCAAAACAATGAGAACCTTTAGTTCATGTTGGCAAACAAACCTTTGTAGTGTTTCATTCTGAAACGGCATTTTTTCATGTGCAAATTGAAAGAAAGGAAAAAAGAAAGAGAAAGAAAGAAAGAAAAAGAGAAAGAAAGAAAGAGAGAAATAAAATGTTAGATGAGAAGTAGAAAAGTTTGAAAGAGGATTGAATGACCTGAAAGAGAAAGTTTGGCTGTGGGTGAATCAAAAATTAAAGAAAGACAAATCAGGTAGTTAATCTGTCCATTATSACTTATTCTCCATGAGACTCAGTGAATTGCCCTTTCTTCTCTCCTATTYCAGCTGTCATGTCACTGTGTCTGCATTATCCTATGTTCTTGGCCAAGGATCATGACATTGTGCCCATTCTAGCATGGTAGTGTGAGGACCCAGAGCAGGACAGAGAAGGCAGCCTGCTACCAGACAAGACCCTATGCATGATTTTGAGCTACAGACTTCTGKCTCCAGCCCAGCACCAACCTTTCTTCCCATTGTAACTGAGTGAGTCGCTAAAGTATCTGATATCCAATATCATATGATATGATGTTTGACATCCCACCCACTGGGACTTCAGGAAGCTGAGAGGCATTTCCAGCTCTTCCTCATTCTCAAAACAAAGTGCTAAAATCCTAGTGAGGATATTGCAAGGTCAAGGGAAATAGACCATGAAATGGCTGGGTTTAGGTCTGGAAGTCTGGAGGAGGAGTCATAGCTTAATCCTGAAGTCAGGATGCGTGTAGCATTTTGGAAGGTTCCCCAGATCCATCAGCAGAAAAGCACTTAAAATGTTAATACACCTGTGTTTTCTCCCTGTCAATGTGGCTTTGTTAAAACCAACAGCAAGGGGCGTGGATCTCCATCTGTAGTGTATAATAAGGGGGTGTTGTACATTAGACAAACAATATGATTTATATCCAAAAGAAGAGAGATGCCACAGATCCTTGTGCTCTCAGGGACTCTAATTTATTGCCTAATTAAACACTTGCTGCCAAATTGTCCATCCTGTCATTTTTAATTCCTGGTCTAATATTCCAGACAACAGAACACTTAAGGAGGCTACCTTCTACAAGTGAGGCTTAAATGAAGAAAGATGTTAATGTGTGTTTCCTAATAAAAGTCAATAATCTATCAGGAGTAATTATTCTTAAGCAGGTCTGTTCTTCTGGCACCCTGCAATGTGCATGAATCTGCCAAGGTCTGTTGACACCTTATCCCCTTGCTGTAGAGGCAGAAGGCAAGGCCAGCTACTCAAAACTGAGCAAAACCCTTGGGAAGACATCCAGGCGACAGGGACAAACAGAATGTGTTTCTATTTATCCTAAAACTAGATTTGTTCCTTTCAACAAGTCTTGTTGGGAATGAAAGTGAAGGGGTCCTGAGGAAAGGGAGACCTTAGGACAAAATGTCTTAGGCTACCAAGTGCTCTCACTGTCTTGGATGTATTTACCCTTGCCTCATTCCTCTGAGATGGGGCTCCATAGCTGATAAAATAGGGCCTAGTCTTGAGCTTTACAAAGTCCCAGTTCTTCTATGGGTCTGCTCTAGAGGTCTTACAGAAGGCTGCAAAATAGGTAGAAATTCAGACTGACTTTCGTGATCGGAGTCACAGCTTTGGTCTGACACAAGTGAGCTGTTGTTTGGCTGGGTTTGCTTCTGCTGGAATGCCACACGGGAACACTGTTTAAACAGGAACATCTGAACTAGTTGTCTTCAGATTAGATGAAACATGCAATATTGCATCTCTCTGAGGCTAAATGTTTTGCTGTCATTGCCTTCCACCTCTGTAGATTTACCATCAGCATGCCTTATTTTCTAGGCCAGGAGGGGTGAAGGAAGACAGTGAGAAGGGAATGGCGTGAGACCATAAGAGAAAAGCTCTYGAGCAATTCAGGATTGACTCTGCTGTTTCTTGTCCTTCCACTGTGCACCTCCAAGAAGACTCTGGCTCAGTTCTTCTCCATAGCCACCCTTTACAGAGTTGAAGACAGATACTGAATCCCCTTAGCCTGCTCATCTTCAGACTGGAGAGACTCAGCTCCCTCAGCCTCAGCTTGTGTGTCTTGTGCTCCAGCACCCAAACATTGTAGTGGTCCCCCTCTGAACTCCCTGCAGTTTATCCGTTTCTTWTTTACACTGAGTAGGAGGAGCCCCAAGCTGGACACAGTTCTCCTAGTGCAGTTCCACAACAGTAGACAGAGGGGACAAATCACTTTCTCAACCTGCTGGCTACATAATTGCTAATACAAGCCAGTACGTGGTGGGCCTGAGGTTGTGCTATATTGGGGCAGGACTTTTTTCAACTGTATAAGGTTGCCAGCAGCACATTTCCCCARCCTGTCCAGGTGCCTCTCGATAACAGCCCTGACCTCCAGCGTACCGCTCACTCCCCACAATCTGGTATCAAGCACAGACTTACTGAGGGTTCGTCCCACTGGCTATTTTTGGTGATGGAAATGTTAAATGGTTTTTAGCACTGACCCCTCAGCACTGACCCCAGAGGAATGACATTCCTAACAAGCTGCCAGATAGGCTTTGAACTGCTGACTGCTGCCCTGTGAATCTGGTGGTCCAGCCAATTTTTCACGCATCTTGTCATCTATTTTGTACCCATCTTGGAGACCTCCTTAACATCCAGGCTAGCAGGATATTATGGGACCACAGTGAAGGTCTTAGAGTTAATGGCATCCCCAGTTTGCCCGTCATACACACATCTGGTCATCACATCACTGAAGGTGATCATGTTGACCAGGCATAACTTGCTTTTGGTAAATACATGCTGGTTGTTCTCAGTCATAGCTGAACAGTTTCATTAAGGTTGGAAGGGACYTCAGGAGGTCTCTAGTCCAATGTCCTACTCAAAGGGGAGTCAACACAGAATTCAGATCAGGTTGCTTAGGACTTTGTCCAGTGGGGTCTCAAAACCCATGGAGATACCTCAACCTCTCTGAGCTCCCGTTCTAGTGCTTAACTATACTTGGAGTAAATATTTTTTTCCTGATATCCAGACAGAACCTCCCCTCTTTCAATTTTTGACTATTGTCTCTCRCTTACCCACCATGCACCACTGTGAAAAGCCTGTMTCTGTCTTCTTGATGAGCTCCCTATAGGTACTGGCATGCTGCTATTACGTCCCTTCAAAGTCTTCATTTCTCCAGGGTAAACACGCTGTYTTCACACAGCATGTGATCACCTTTTAGTCCTTCAAGTGCCTGGAAATAGATTATATGTGTTTTTGCTCTGTAATTGCCCCAGGAAATAAGGTAAGGCTGACCATCTTGTAGTTCCCTGCATCGTCCTTCTTGCTTGTTTTGAAGATGGACATATTACTTCCTTTCTCCAGGCATCAGCAGATTTGACAGCATCTTGTCTTGACTTTCTCTTCGCTGCATATCCCTTTACCCAGTGTCTATRGACACTGTTTCCAGGATGTCAGCAAATGCATGTTCAATTTCTGTGCCTCTTGAGTTTTGAGGTTGGTTACCTATTGTGAAACCCTCCTCACAGATTCTCCCACCTGAATGGGAAGGAGTCTGGCACGGTCATAGCCATGGCCTTAATTCTCTTTGGATCCAGCAAATCACAGTAASAGGAAAAAAGTTTGCAGTGCCTATGAAAATGTCTTCAGGTTCAGGGACAGCACAGCTGCAGGTAACTACCCACATATTAGGTTTTTGTGAGGCATCCATCTCGTCTGTCTCTTTCCTTATTCATTCCTCCTTCCCTATTTAGCTTTTGTTATTTTATCGCTCAAACTAGTGAAATGATGTTTCCTGCCTTTCCTGTTTTGTTTGACAAGCCAGCATGAAGGCTGGGAATATGTAGATTTGGTATATGCTGTTCTAATTAACACCATCGGATAAACCCAGTATTATCATATGACAGAATTTATATCCCTATTATAACCAATCCCTATTCATAGTACCTCTTAGCAATTGCTGCCTGTTGATTTTTTGTCAAAAAGGTAAGCAAAGGCATATACATTTGTGTCTGTGTGTGAATGTGTGTATATGCACATAAATACGTGTTTTTTATCAGGATTTTCCTTCCTGTAACTTTGTTTGTCTAATGACTTTTCAATAATATAAAATAAATTTTCCCCCAGTATTTATACTATTCTTTGTGACTTTCCCAGTCAAAAAGCTCTGTTTCTTTTTTTCATCCTTTTTTTTAAAGCAGCAGCAGAAAAAGCCTATACCACCGTTACCTTCGTTACTAATGGCATACTAATGGCTTTTTGAAATAATGCTTTCTTTTGTTGAAAGCTTTGAATACCCTTCAAGGTTGGCAGTCTTGGTGATGTCTTTCTGGAGTAGAACTCTTCAGTATGTCCTGATTCATCCTTTTGCCTAAGAAAATGCCGGTGTCTTCCTAGGRTAAACTAAACACTCAGTGACTGGGTCTCAAGGCTACTGCTGAGCAATGGCAACCTGGTTCATTTGTGATGACAGAGAGTATTGCCCCACTCCCCCCCCAGCTCTGAGGCCTCCTGCAGGTACTTTGTCCTGTCCATCAGCTCCATGCCAGCTCTTAGTTAATTTARGGTGTCTCATATGACAACAGACGTCTATGCATGGTTGGCTCAAGCAGGACCCATGTCTCGACTCCTATAATCTTTAGACACCTAATCTATATCTGATCCTATATCTGTCTTGCCTCTATAGGACAAACATTTCAGATTAGGATGTTCCAATCTCTATTCTGAACAGTCCCTATATAGCTATGGCACAACAGAGCCTTGACTTTAGCTGGCTTTACTGTAATAGAGATGTTTCTTCCCAATACACTCTTCGTTCTACCCTTTGTCTTCTCTGTTTTAGTGCAAACTCCTCAGTTTACAGTAAGAAGCTTATGAAACAAGACTTGACTTTCTACCTTGGGGACAACAAGGTGCTATTGAATGAAAAATAGATTTTCACAGGGAATTAGTTTTAYCTTTTGTCCTTTGCTGGGTCAATTAAAAAAAAAAATTATTTTGCCTCAGCCTTGAGGACCTCATGCAGCAGGCTATGGAGAGAAACCAACTCAAAGGATTTGCAGAGGAATTAACCGGGGAATTGTAGTGGATRAGGTAAAAGAAGAGACACCACTGTGTGACTTTGCAGGAACCTTTCCCTTTGGACCAATTTGCCATTCATTGCAGGTCCAGTAGCTGAGTACTGTTGTATGGATGGAAGCAACATCTGATTGAGTCACTGCCTGTTGGTCCAAACCAGCCTTCTTGCAAATGTGTTTCATAAGACATCTGTGAGGTTCACGTGTTTCCTCCTCGCTTCTTCTGCATGACTGTTGCTCACAGATGCAATGAACAGACACAGTGTTCCAGTCCTACCATGGATAGATGGATGCAAGATTTTTGTGATAGTTTTGAGTTGTGCACCTATTTGGCATCTTGGTGAAATTCTAAGCTGTCTTTAAAGCTGTTTTTTTTTTGCCCAGATGGTTAGCTTTGTGTTTCCACCTCTGTGACAACACTGCATCTGGTTTTGAGGTAAGAATATTAGAGCAAACTCATCTATATCTGAATGGTGTTACATTATGCCGTGTACACAGACACAAAGATTTGCATGGGATAGCACTTATGTTCCCTAACCTTGGGTGTCTACAATGTGTACATTACATCTGAGTTACTTAGGCTCCTGTTCTAGTCGATGGAGAACCAATTAACATACTGAATGGAGTTAGGTTCAGTTCACTTTACCAAAAATTGTGTCAATGTTAGGATGAGGTGTGATATCACTCACTCTGTTGAGTCTGTTAATTTGCTGTCTGACCTCTTCAGGTGCAGATGCCAACATTGCAGACTGCTGCATTTAATCAGCTCAGTCATACCTTTCATAAAAAATACACTTGARGTTTGCTTTAGAAGGCAATGAAGACAGGAATTCACCTGGAACATCCAAATTCATTTTTCTGATGCCTGACTAAACCCTCACGGGAGGGCTTTTCCTCCCTTTATTACCAACTTGTGCTGGAAAGCCAAGAAGCTCTACTCCTGCTGTGCAGTCCCTGGAGGAAGAAGAAATCCCTTTAGTGCTCTGAGAAAAACTATCGTTCTTCAATTTTGCCAACACTTTATGGGCTGTCTTTTTTTCTTCATCCTCCAGGTGCAGCAGCCGGTAAGGAATGCCTAAATTGCTACTAGACTTTGAGGTTTCTCATTGTCTGTAGTACAGAGATAGGGAATGTTGCAGGCACCAGATTCACTCACTTATAGAATCATAGAATCATAGAATAGTTTGAGTTGGAAGGGACCTTTAGATGTCATCTAGTCCAACCACCCTGCCATCAGCAGGGACATCTTCAACTAGATCAGGTTGCTCAGAGCCCCATCCAACCTGACCTTGAGTGTTTCCAGGGATGGGGCATCTACCACCTCTCTGGGCAACCTGTGCCAGCGTTTCACCACCCTCATTGTAAAAAATTTCTTCCTTATAGCTAGTCCGAATCTACCCTCTTTTAGTTTAGGACCATTCCCCCTTGTTCTGTCGCAACAGACCCTACTAAAAAGTTTGTCCCCATCTTTCTTATAGGCCTCTTTTAAGTACTGAAAGGCTTCAATAAGGTCTCCCCAAAGCCTTCTCTTCTCCAGGCTGAACAACCCCAACTCTCTCAGCCTTTCTTCATAGGAGAGGGTTCCATCCCCCTGATTATTTTGCTGTGCTAACAGATAATTTTCATTCAGGATTGCTACAATAATTCACATAAGTTTTAAGTAATAAACAGTGATGTGAATAAAATAAGCAGAAATATTAATGGGGTCTAGAGACAACAATGTAAAAGCAGGGAGGAAAACCCCAAGATCCAACAATGTGACACTGGAGAAGTAAACCAGGTRTATGGAAGATTGCATAAAGTATAGAAAAGGAATTTGAAGCAGTTGGCTTAAACCTGAGAATGTGTAGCAATCACATTTTTAAAAAAATGTCCCTAGCTGATAATTTTTTTTAGGGAAATGCTGTTTCTTTGAACCATCCAAGAGACTTTCTCTCCCTCCTTGCAATGCAAATCAAAGCTCCAGCCTGCCCCCCCACCCCTGAGTTTCTCTTTTAGGATTTCCTACCCACTCTGTTGCTCCCTAAAAGCTTGAATCCCTTGGCCTTCAACACATGCTGCAAACCTTAGTTCCATTCAGACTTTGGGATGAATTTTTATAGATGTAAGAATGGGACTTTCACATACTTCATGTCGTTGCAGTAGGTGCAGAGACATTGTGAGCATAGTACCACCTCTAGGAACTTGGCAAAACTTACTTGCAGGGGTAATTAGCTGATATCCAGGTTTATTAGCTCAGATGCAGTGGTGTGCTGACACAGCTTTGCTACTTCCAGTCTGGAGTTAATTGGCCAGACCTTTCTCAGTGTGCTTTGGATCCACCTTTGCACTGAACACTATTGCAGAGTAAAGATCTCTTCTATTTTTTTTTTTTTTTTGTAGGAAACATCAGAGTGCAAGAAGTACCAGACTGGACTTAAGGCAATGCTGTTTTTGCGCTATGGTCTCTCCTATTAGTGAGAACTGGATATTTCAGAGGAAAGTATAAGAATCAGAGATACAGATTTCCTCCTAGTCTTTAAACTAGGGACTGGCCTCACATATGCTCTTGATTCATGGGCATTAAGGACAGTGGTTTTCACTCAGTAATTGACAGACTTCTGGAGTACCTCCCAGAGCACTGCAAAGACAAGAAATAAACTTATACCTATTGTTCGTAAATCCATGTAGAGGGATTTGAGATCTCTTCTGATAATGTTCAGAGAATCTGCACACTGCAAGAGGACTGAGACGACCTTCTAGCACTCCTCATCCTGACTGAAAAGTGTCACTCTGTGATTCTCCACTCAGTAACTGCGTACCCCCTGAGGGTCTAAAAGATGGAGGAGGATTGAGGGGAGCAGCCCTTGCCACAATGTGAGGATGGGGTTATAAATGGCTGGTAGAAGGCAGCAGAGAAGAGCAAAGGAAGCAAGAGCATCCTCAGAGCCTGAAAGAAGCTTAAAAGACGTGTAGACATGGCACTTAGGGACATGGTTTAGTATTGGAMTTTGCAGCCTTAGGTTTACGGTTGGACTCGACATCTTAAGGGTCTTTTCCAACCTAAATTTGCGGGCAACTCAGGAAGAGTACAGGGATCTCGTCAGGTCGTGCAGAGARGGARTTAGGAAGGCAAAARCMCAGCTGGAACTCAATCTGGCCACTGTTGTCAGGGACAACAAAAAATGTTTTTACAAATACGTTAATGACAAGAAGAGGGCCAAGGAGAATCTCCCTCCCTTATTGGATGCTGGGGGGAACATTGCCACTGAG
>JASVER010000106.1:2625106-2636209 GCA_030449065.1 Oceanodroma leucorhoa
AGGGTAGTCAGGCATTGGAACAGGCTGCTCAGGGAAGTGGTGGAGTCACCATCCCTGGAGGTGTTCAAAAAACGTGTGGATGAGGTGCTTCAGGACATGGTTTAGTGGGCATTTGTACTGGGTTGATGGTTGGACTCGATGATCTTAGAGGTCTTTTCCAACCTTAATGATTCTATGATTCTATGATTCTATGATTCTATGATTCTATGAAATTWTTCTATGATTCTATGATTCTGTCATGCCACAGAGAGAAGCAGTTGGGATTCAGCTGCTCAGCAGTTCATCTTCAGTGCATGGGTGCCCTGTCCTCAGTTGGACATCATTCTCTGAGGCCCCTTAGGTGGCTGAAGCTGGTCTTTCCCTCCCTGGGTCACCCTGAGGAACAGCATCAGGGTGAAGCTCATGTCTTCTCTGTTGGCCTCAGATCCAATACCTAAATTGGTTAAGAAAAGAGGGACCCTGGAAAAGGGTATGAGTGTCAGTCCAGGGATAGAAATGGATGTTGCATAGATAAAACTTCATAGTATGAGCTAAAGAGCTAAAATTTGGTAGCTGGAGATGCAAAAAATCCTATCTCTAAGATATGATTGGGAAAATCCTTTCACATGCACTTACAAGTGGATGCCTTCTGTAAGCAGGAGGAGAAGAATTGAAGGCTATAAAGCTAGACTGAGCTTGGCTCTGGATTTCTCAGTTTTAGCAAATTCTCAGTGAGACCTCCTTTTACACCACATGTCTTTGTGGACCACTCTTGAGCAGTGTTAGCTGAAGATTCTGACTTAAGAAAAAGTCTATTCATCAATCTCTTATGGAAGGAAAGCAGGTTTTGTGGCAAAGTCATACCATGCCTGTGGATTCATAAGAAATCCTAATTTTGCTTGAAAGCCTCATTTGGGAAAGCACCAGCTTGCCTTCCAGCAGCASTGACGGAGTGCAAGCAGTCATTTGAACCTAGCCTGACAAGTGGAGGTGAGCAGCTTTTTCATCCCCAAGTCCCATTCCTCTGCAATTACTGACATGACAGGTCTGTGATCATTGAGATGATGGCTAAAACCCATTATGCCATGACAATGCCACTCATTAYGCTCTGCCAACTTCAGTTTTGTGCCTTGTTCTCAGAGGCACGATGTAYCAGGGTGCATCTCTGTTGTGAAGAGCAAACAGTGCCATTACCTCCTGGGTAACAATGAGAAGAAAAYGAATAGAGGCTGAAATATGACGTGCCATTATAGGAAATTGGTTGATTATTAGCCTGTATTGGCTAGTGCAGTTACAGAGCTCAATTCTGTACAAAAACAAAAACCACAAAAACCAGAAACACAGTTTGTGGCTCAAATTTCAGATGCACGCTGGCAGCCTTTGGTACCCATGTAATTGTCAGTGGAGTCCCTGTGGAGCTCCAGCCTTGGACTTCCTTGGCAATAACTTGCCTGATCTGGAGGCAGTGGGTTGGCTTTGATTTGTGTGACTCTGGTTCAGTTCTTAACTTTGTAAAATAAACATTTTGTCTGCAAAGCTAAAAAAGATGCTACCTGTTTCGATCAGAAGTTTTTTGGGACAAAGAGTATTTCTCACTGTGTACCTAGCACAATAAACAATGATCTCAGATGGTGTCTTGCTTTAATACAGTAATTAATGAAACAGTAATGATATTTCCTTTGTGCTCATTTTCCATGAGCAGGTTTCCATGGCAACAGTCCATGCACAAGCTTCTTTTCATTTGCCTGTAGCAAATGTGAAGTTATTTGAACCATTTAAATTCTTTTAAAGAAAGAGGACTGGTGTAACTCAAATTAACTCAAATTTACTACAAGACGAAAGTACATGCAGGGGCAGTTACCTCAGGTCTGCTGATGCACAGAAACTTTTTACCCTGCATTAATTCACTGGTGTGTTTGAACCTTCCAAGCTATTATAGGAGCTTTTGTCTCAGAAATGTGTGTATTTTCACTACATTTACTTTTYCTCTCTCTAGCCATTTTCTGTCAACAGAATCCATGCTCATTTTACACTAGGATTACAGTCTGCATCAGATCTTCATCTTTAAACTCCTGAGAGGGAAGAARAACGTAATCTTGCCTGACTTCTTCAGCAGCTATAATGAATGAGCAGACAATCCCCAGGCTGGGTAAGAGGCAGAATAAACAGCAGGAGGAACTCTCTGCTGCTTCATCATCTCTTTGCTTCTCTGGGAACCAAGGTCTCCCCTAGACATAAAATCATACTGACCTTAGTTTGCTGGGGTGGAACATGTCACTTGGGTCCTAAGCTCAAAGCATGCTGGGTATATGTATGTATATACAATATGTATGTATATATATATGTGTGTGTATATATATGCATATAAGACTCAGCCAATGAAGGAAGTTTGTTTAATTTGAATGTGTGGAGGGAAAAGGAAAACAGCCAAATAATGTGATATTTACAGGTGACGAATGGGTAGAAGAGTAGACCTGCCATTTTGACACACTAGTAAAACCTCTCTGCCCATTTTTGTTGGCCTACTGTAAGCGCAAAGAAGGATAAGAGACATGGGACCCCATGCAGCATGAGCCTTTTTGGCTGCTGGTTCCTGTATGTCTCTTCTGCCAAAAGAGATGTTCTTTGGAGCAGATGGTGAGGTAGTTCTAAAAAAGAAAGTTTGGGATAGGGAGAAGTATTCTAGACTCAAAGCTTTTTATAATTTATTTGCTGTATCAGTGAGTATTTTCATAGCCAAAGAGAGGCAAAGAAGCAAATGGCTTCTGGAGAAAAAGGAAAAGTATTAATTATAATGCAGATCTTTTAGGCATGTTCTTTCTAATGCATGAGAAAGTGCCTCAGCAGATCAAGAGACAGACAATATCAATAATCACTTAATTTCCCTTCCAGTGTGAAATTCTGAATACATCATAGTGAATTCATCTTTAAAAGGCTTCACTAACAATTTTTAAGGAAAAAAACCAGCAAATATTTTCTTCCACTACTTTTGTTCTTGTATTCATCCAGCATCATAGCCTAGAACTGTTGCTTGGCTAATATGTATAAGGCCTGTATGGACCTGATTCTTTGGGCAAATCTGTACTGTAGGGATGTGAAACATTCCTAATATATCTGAATTACTAACATTAAAGTAATTCAAATATCAACAAAATTCATTACCAGGACCTGGTCTGGGATGGAATATTAGACTTGGATAATCTAATATTATCAGTTGGTATCTAAAATAAAAACGTGGATTTAACACCTTGGCAATTTGGTGGAAGAAGGTTTTCGGCCTCTCCGAAATGTAAGGACATTTTCAGCTAAGTACTGAATTTAAAGCCAGACTTAGTAGATATCAGAGTGAGAATTCTGAGAATATCAGTTGATTTCTAGTCTGTGAACCATGGATGTCTTACACCACTGTTGTTCCAATGTTTTAGTTCAGATCACTCCTAGAGACAAGGCATTGGGCTAGAAGGACAATGGAACCAAACTTTTAGACTCATTCTTCACCCACGCAATGTCTGAAACGTGGCCTACTAAATTTAGGCCTGAAGGAGGTCCACATGGCAGAGTCCCTGAAGAAAAGAGAAAGCTAGGTTATTCAAAAGCTCCTGCATCCTTTGTTTTTCAGGTCTAAAAATACTTCTACGTAAGAGATTTCAAACTGCTTTTTCTACTGAAAACACAAATGGAAATCTCACAGCACTACACACACTATTTCACTAAAATAAATATTGTTGTCTTTATTATTTAAAGAGATTTTTGAAACAGCCACAGAGGATTGTCATGGTTTAACCCCAGTCGGCAACTAAGCACCACACAGCTGCTCGCTCACCATCCCCCACCAGGTGGGATGGCGGAGAGAATTGGAAGAGAAAAGTAAGAAAACTTGTGGGTTGAAGTAAAAACAGTTTAATACTTGAAATATAATAATAATAACAACAACAATAATAATAATAATATTTTAATGAAAAGTAAATCAATGAGAGAGAGAGAGGAACAAAACCCAAGGGAAAAAAAAAGGTGATGCAATTGCTCGCTACCCGCGGACTGACGCCCAGCCAGTTCCCAAGCAGCGATTGCTTCCCCCCGGCCAACTTCTCCTAGCTTATATACCGAGCATGATGTCATATAGTATGGAATATCCCTTTGGCTAGTTTGGGTCAGCTGTCCTGGCTATGYTCCCTCCCAGCTTCTTGTGCACCTCCTCACTGGCAGAGTATGGGAAGCTGAAAAGTCCTTGACTTAGTATAAGCACTGCTCAGCAACAACTAAAACACCAGTGTGTTATCACATTATTCGCATGCTAAATCCAAAACACAGCACTACACCAGCTACTAGGAAGAAAATTAACTATCCCAGCTGAAAAACCAGGACAAGAATGAAAAATACAAGCCAGCAAAAACGCTCCGTGTCCCGGAGCCCTACAGAGGCRTATTTCAATTCTCCTGCTTTAATTTTTTTAGGCCTCAAGGAATTCCAAGGTCTCTGAAATGGCATGCTGGGYAGGAAAAAAAGAGCTGTTGTCCCCAGGGCTTCTTTGACTCTTTATTATTCACCATCACAGAAATTTTTGTTCAGTGTAGGCTGCRGAACTACATCATGTACTCCTCAAAGCTGTTGGACTAGCAAATACACTACATCCACTGTATCCCAAACATCAGCAGGCACTATCTGATCCTTAAGGTAGGACAGGGGACATGGAATTTCCTTAATTCTGTCTGTGCCATCAGAGCAGAGTTCGGCATCTGTTGCAGTTATTAGGAACTTTGCTATTGGCTTTATTGGGATGAGGAGAATTGGTATGAACAGAGACTCTTGTCCTTCATAGACTGATTGCGGATGAGATCTCTTGTCTTAATGCCATCTCAGAGCTATGTGCTGATCCTGCCAGACCAGTAACAACTGAGCTTGTCCCTCTGTGACACTGAGGACACAGCCAGGGTGCCATGCAGTAAACAGCAAACCTGTGCTCCAAACACCTGTCCCTCCAGGTGGGTTCCCTGGGACAGTCACATTTTATGTGTGTCAAAATATACGGGTGGATGATAAGCTTAGAAAGTTGTGAGGAAAGCACGTGGGTGAATCCTCAAGCAGTGGATGGCAGGCCAAATCCAGAGTGATACTGAATGCAACTGGTCACAGTTGCTAGGACCAGAATTGCTAGCAAAAAAGCAGCCACCAGTTCTCTGTTGGATGCCCCTAATTCCTTTAATGTTGCATACAGTAAAAGGAGGGAGAGATAATCCATTGCTGATTCATTCATTGATGACCCTGGTGAAGGGTCTAGAGCCCAGGTYTTATGAGGAATGTCTGAGGGAACTGGGGTTGTTTAGCCTGGAGAAAAGGAGGCTGAGGGGAGACCTTATCACTCTCTACAACTACATGAAAGGAGGTTGTAGMGAGGTAGGTGTTGGTCTCTAGCTAAACAACCCAAGTTCCCTCAGCTTCTCCTCATAARATATGTGCTCCAGACCCTTCACCAGCTTCGTTGCCCTTCTCTGGACATGCTCCAGCACCTCAATGTCCGTCTTGTAGTGAGGGGMTCAAAACTGAACACAGTATTTGAGGTGCGGCCTCACCAGTGCCGAGTACAGGGGCAYGATCAYCTCCCTATCCTGCTGGCCACACTATTCCTGATAAAGGCCAGGATGCCATTGGCCTTCTTGGCCACCTGGGMACACTGWCGGCTCATGTTCAGCTGSCTGTCAACCAGCACCCCCAGGTCCTTTTCMGCCGGGCAGCTTTCCAGCCACTCTTCCCTAAGCCTGTAGCGTTGCCTGGGGTTGTTGTGACCCAAGTGCAGGACCCAGCACTTGGCCTTGTTGAACCTCATAAAATTGACCTCRGCCCATCGATCCAGSCTGTCCAGATCCCTCTGCAGAACCTTCCTACCCTCAGGCAGATCAACACTCCCGCCCAACTTGGTATCATCTGCAAACTTACTGAGGAAGCATTCGATCCTCTCATCCAGATCATTGATAAAGGTGTTAAACAAGATGTGCCCCAAAACTGAGCCCTGGGGAACACCACTCATGACCGGCCGCCAACTGGATTTGACTCCATTCACCACAACTCTCTGGGCTCGGCCGTCCTGCCAGGTTTTTACCCAGCGAGGAGTACACCCGTCCAAGCCATGAGCYGCCAGCTTCTCTAGAATACTGTGGGAGAGAGTGTCAAAGTCTTTACTAAAGTCCAGGTAGACCACATCCACAGCCTTCTCTTCATCCAGAGGCGGGTCACCTGGTCATAGAAGGAGATCAGGTTGGTCAAGCAGRACCTGCCCTTCATGAACCCGTGCTGGCTGGGTCCGATCCCCTGGKTGTCCTGCMCCTGCCTTGTGAGCACCCTTAAGATGAAGCACTCCATGATCTTCCCCGGCACYGAGGTCAGGCTGACAGGCCTGGAKTTCCCTGAATCCTCCTTCCGGCCATTCTTGTAGATGGGCGTCATGTTGGCAAGCCTCCAGTTGTCTGGGACCTCCCCTSTTAACCAGGACCACTGATAAATGATGGAGAGTGKCTTGGCAAGCTCCTCCACCAGCTCCCTCAGTACTCTCAGGTGGATCCCATCCAGCCCCATAGACTTGTGAGTGTCCAGGTGGCAYAGCAGGTCATTAACCTCTTCCTCYTGGATTATGGGGGGTGTATTCTGCTCTCCRTCCCTGTCTTCCAGCTCAGGGGGCTGAATACCCTGAGGATCACTGGTCTGACTACTAAAGACTGATTCAAAGAAGGCATTAAGTACCTCAGCCTTTTCCTCATCCTTGGTGGCAATCCAGTAGAGGATGGAGATTCTCCTTGGCTCTCTTTTTGTTGTTGATATATTTGTAAAAACATTTTTTGTTGTCTCTTACGACTGTGGCCAGATTGACTTCTAGCTGGGCTTTTGCCGTTCTAATTTTCTCTCTGCATGACCTAACGAGATCCCCGTACTCTTCTGTTGTTGCCTGTCCCTTCTTCCAACAGTGGTAGACTCTCCTTTTTTCCCTGAGTCCCAGCAAAAGCTCCCTGTTCAGCCAGGCTGGTTGTCTTCCCCGCCAGCTCTTCTTGCGGCCCATGGGGACAGCCCRCTCCTGCGCCTTTAAGACTTCCTCCTTGAAGAACTTCCAGCCTTCCTGGACCCCTYTGCCCTTCAGGACTGCCTCCCAAGGGACTCCCTCAACCAGTGTCCTGAACAGGCCAAAGTCTGCCCTCTGGAAGTCCATGGTAATGGTTTTGCTGACCCCCCCTCCTTACTTCACCAAGAATCGAGAATTCTATCAYTTCATGGTCATTAAGCCAAAGATGGCCTCCGACCACCACATCACCCAACAGTCCTCCTCTGTTGGTAAACAGCAGGTCAAGCGAGGCACCTGCCCTGGTAGGCTCACTTACCAGCTGCGTCAGGAAGTTCTCTTCCACACACTCCAGGAACCTCCTAGGCTGTTTCCTCTCTGCTGTKTTGTATTTCCAGCAGATGTCGGGTAAGTTGAAGTCCCCCACGAGGACAAGGGCTAGYGATTGTGAGAATTCTGCCAGATGCGTGTAGAATGCTTTGTCTGCCTCTTCATCCTGGTTGGGTGGGCTATAGCAGACTCCCAGCAGGATATCTGCCTTGTTGGCCTTCCCCCTCATCCTTACCCATAAGCACTCSACCTGATCATCACAGTCGGTGAGCTCTGTACAATSGAAACACTCCCTAACATACAGAGCCACCCCACTACCTCTCCTTCCTCGCCTATCCTTTCTGAAGAGCTTATAGCCATCCATTGCAGCACTCCAGTCATGAGAGTCATCCCACCATGTTTCTGTGATGGTGACTAAGTCATAGCTATCCTGCTGCACAATGGCTTCCAGCTCCTCCTGTTTGCTGCCCATGCTGCGTGCATTGGTGTAGATGCACTTGAGCTGGGTTATCCATCTCATTCCCGACATCGGCATGCCTCCCCTAGGCTCGTCTCTAGTGAGCCTGGTTTTATCCCCTTCCYCCTTCGAACCTAGTTTAAAGCCCTCTCTATGAGCCCYACCAACTTAYGAGCGAGAATCCTTTTCCCCCTTTGAGACAGCTGAACTCCATCCATCGCCAGCAGGCCCAGTGCCATGTAAACCTCCCCATGATCAAAAAAGCCAAAATTCCAGCCTCTGAGCCACATGTTAATATCAGGTGTGTTTTCCTGTTCCTTTCAATATTCTTCCCCGCCACTGAAGGGGAAGAGGAGAACACTACCTGTGCTCCTGATCCTGCAGCCAATCGCCCCAGTGCCCTGAAGTCCCTTTTGCTCGCTTTGGGACTTCTCTCCGCAACCTCATCACTGCCAACTGAGTGTTGGTCTCTTTTCCCAAGTAACAGGTGATGGGACAAGAGGAAACGGCCTCAAGTTGCACCAAGGGAGGTTTAGATTGGATATTAGGAACAATTTCTTCACTGAAAGGGTAGTCAAGCATTGGAACAGGCTGCCCAGGGAAGTAGTTGAGTCACCATCCCTGAAGGTATTTAAAAGACATGTAGATGTGGAGCTTAGGGTCATGGTTTAGTGGTAGACTTGGCACTGTTAGTGGTTGGACTTTATGATCTTAAAGTTCTTTTCCAACCTAAATGATTCTATGATTCTATGATTCTGAACAGGTGAACTATGAGAGCCGCTGCTGTCAGAAAAAATATCTATTCCTTTGGAGACTAATAAAATTAGGAGTACCCATATGGCTCAAGTGCATGGATGCATAGACATGTCTGCACATGTGYTTGGCCATTTTTGAATTCTGCATTTCTGGATTAATATTCTGGGATCTGATTTTTCTCCTGGAGTTATCCCAATGTAATACTGGACTCATACCGTGATGAATCAGATCCCTTCTGTGCACAACATGCACAATCAAATATAATGCAGGCATCATGGCCAGTGAACTTAGGACTGCATTGCAATGTCCATTTAAAGCAGAATTCAAATGCCTTAGCTTCCTCAGTCTGTTTCCCAGTTATTGCATTTCATTGAACAGTGATTATATTCCCCACATCTAGCCCCATAGTCTTTCCTAAGGATCATTTTGTACTGTCCTCTTCCATTTAACTGGAAAATTTCCACTCTGTTGAGCAGAGGAAGGATTGTCAAAAAAGACTCATTTGGGTACTGTTCCCCTCCTTTATTTTCTATGGACTTATACTCTCGCAAACTCTTATATTACAAGCAGTCAGAGAAAAGAGGGTTGAAAGGCTCCTGGCAAGGTTATCTACTCCARCTGCCTGCCCTAGGACAGGGTCAACTATCTTTATGGACCATTTAACCATTCTTTTATGGAAATGTCTCAGAGAATTTCAYCACATGGGGCCAATAGTGCCAAGCACACACTCAAGAAGACATTCCAGTGAGATTTTCACTGGAAAACCCCTCTTCCTCGTCAACCCCTTGTAGATGCTCTAGGCTACACCAGCACTCGGAGATCACACTTACCCAGGGCTCACCAGGCAGAGGGTGGTCTCATCACTGAAATGTCTTGCTACCTGAAACAGGATAGTTGCATCCAAAACACCTGTTTGGAACAGTCCCTGTCATGTGCCAGTGCTTCAACTTTGTGCAGAAATTGTGCAGCAGAGATTTAGCTAGACCAGGCTGCAACAGTGCCAGGGACTGTTGTAGCAGTTTAGCAGAATAGGTGATTAAGTTTGAGTGTTATCTCTGTCTCTGTCACTGTTTATTGCTAGTATAGGTCCAGCTTTGGAGTTTTCCTTCACAACATGCTAAGCAGTCTGATCTTGGTCTGCACATCATCATGCTATAAGCAGTACTGAGCCATGTTAAGTCAGYGTGTGGCTAGGAAATACTCAGGTTTGGTGACTTCTCAGCTAATTTAAGTTGCAAAATGTTAGTTTTCTTTTCAGTTCTGGTCACATTTCACTAATCTGAKTTTGCTGTGGAACAAAGGCTAGGTGTTCACTACAGAGCACTGCTCAAAAGGAAATTCTGTGGTTATAAAGGGTGTTATATCTTGGGACAGATGYGGCTGTGTCTGCGCTGTACAATGATGCAATGCAGGGTCTGAGCTGATTGTGTTGCAAGGGAATATCATCTGATGCTGATGTGATAGGAGATTGGGGTTCTTTGGGGACAGGGATGTCCAGGCTGCATCCCTTGTGCTGCTGGAGCAGTAGCCAAGCACTGGCATGCAGGGTGCATACTAAAGCATTTCTCATGCTTGCTGCATGACTACTTATATAGCAGATATGTCCCCATCTCCTTGTCATTATTCGATGCTGCTGCTACGAAATGATGTCAGATTGGGGCTCAGCTGGTTATTAAGAATCTACTTCCCAGCTTTGCTTTCCCAGCCTTCACCTTTCCTGCTAAGGGGGCCTCTCTGCTCTTGGTGAAATGATGCAATTAAATCTCCTCAGCCATCTCCTTACTGGCCTCTTGGTGGTAGTCTTAACACAGCATACTCACTAGCTGCTCTGGCTGCCTTTAACTAAAGGCATCAATCTCCACCCTACTCTAGGAGAACTAACATTTTTAAGTAGATACTAAATATATACTAAGTTTATGGACACAAAGGAAGATTTTTAAAGAATTTGCCAGAGATACAGAAGCTCTGCGTTGCTGATCCATGCTGACCTACTTCAGGGCTTCACCTGTTATGCAAAGGCTGATGCTGAGATCTGTCAGATATCCCTGAAGCACAGATGTTTGGATCCAGTGTGTACAGTGAGGCAACGAAGGAAAAATGAATAGGGAGGTTGTCATTTGCATACTTAACAGTTTGCTTAGTGCCAGGCAAAAAAAAATTTTTTTGCCACACTGCTGTCAGGAATGTGCTCTGGTGAATACAGAGGCAGGTTTAATTCAGTGTCTTCTTTCTAATGGAGACCCAAATGGCCAAGGAACAGCTTAACAGTACAGAGGAAACACCATGTGGAGTCTGAGGAATTCAAGGTGCATGATATTTGTTAGAGCCTTCCTGCAAATATCAATCCTGTGTGCCAAAAAAGGGTTAAGACCTATGTACATATTTAGMAAATCCCCAAGAAACATCTAGGTCAGGGTGAAAGTAAGGACAGTTTCAACTAGTGGTTAGAGTCAAAGACTAAGCATGGGATCTAATCTCGTGTTAAAAACAACTTAAAACAACTGCCCCAAGCTCAGCTCTGGATCACCAAGAAGCC
>JASVER010000106.1:2636465-2769140 GCA_030449065.1 Oceanodroma leucorhoa
TGAGCGTCAACAGCTTTTATACTGGTGTCAGGTATCCTGAACTGTCAGATTCCCCAMGATTTCCCAAAGATACAACTCRGTTTTTCCATTTTGAGKTCTTGGGGAATAATTTCACACAAGSTAKTTTTTCCMATTTACCCTGTGAAGAAGARTGAGAAGAAAGACAAGGTGGAGATAAGAGAGAAAGGAAGAAAGTCAGAYGTGATTATCATGAGATAAAGACTTCACAATTACAGAATAAGAAGCAAATGGCATTACAAATATACTACAGAGTTACATCCAACCCCTTCTCTTCTCCTACTAGCCCTGTCAGGCAATGGTTTAAACGAAGATAAGTGGTTCTTATATTCTTTGMCATTCTCTGAGACCACTAAAATAGAAAGCGTCCAACACCTGCTGCAAGCATATTAATAATCAGATGAAAAATTAATGCCTCCAGATCCTCAGAGTTAACTCTTCCCTTCAGCCATTCTCAATTAATAAGAAAGAAGAATGCTGCAGGAAGGAAACAGGCCCTAAATATCTGCCCTAGGAGGTCCCTTTAGAGATCATATTTGCTGGCAGGGTAATGATTAGGACAKGGAGATTTTGCTGGATCTGTAGTGAAGCATGGAGTGCTGTGTGTGAAAACACTACCCCTTTCACTAGTAGTGCGATGAAGTGTGCAAAGGGGCTGCAAAGACTGCTTATTCCTTGTGCATTGCRGGATAGGCCACCTTAGTGGCCCAAGCACCACATATGGGACCCAGGAGACCTGGTTCTTGTCCTCATTTTGTCACTGGCTGGGTTAGGTTGACCAGTTGTCATCCCATGTCTGTGCCTCAATTTCCCTTAGTGTAAATGCCTTGAGTAGGACATCATTTTCTATAAATGCCTTGAGTAGGACAGATTAAAACCGCTCTCTTTGAGGTTTTGTCTCCATTATTTATTATAATCTAAAAAAAAAAAAAGAAATCTTTTTGCTTGTCTCCTGTAGTTCCTTTAATTCTTTACCCCTTCTGAGCTCAGTCTTTAAACCTGCAGCATTTTGGCTTGAYACCTGCCCACAGAATGGCTGCGCTGACACCAGGGGGGCTCAGGCACTGTCCCCCAGGTCTTTGCTGCTGTGGCCTCCTTGGACACAGCGTAACCTGTTGCTGGCTCCATGCATCTCCCCTTGGAGATATGAAGAACCACAGTGAAGGCAGGAACAAAGYCGCCAGGTTTAGTGCAATCTCCCAAAGACCTTTCCTTATCTGCTGCTTGCAGTCTGCTCCAGGTGATTTACAGTGGCAGAAATGAAGCAAACTGCCCATTAAGGGTTACAATTGCTAGAATAACAGAATCAAAATATTATCTTGCTCAAGTACCTGCTATCCCTCACTTTGTGGCAGTGGCAATATGAATAAGTCCCTGCAGACAACCACWTCAGACAGCCTTCCTTCTTGTGGTGGTTTAACCCCAGCCAGCAACTAAGCACCACACAGCCACTCRCTCACTCCCCACCAGTGGGATGTGGGAGAGAATCAGAAGRGTAAAAGYGAGAAAACTTGTGGGCTGAGGTAAAGACAGTTTAATAGGKAAAGCAAAAGCCGCGCACACAAGCAAAGCAAAACAAGGAATTCATTCACTACTTCCCAYKGGCAGGCAGGTGTTCAGCCATCTCATGTAACGGTGACTTGGGAAGACGAACGCCATCATTCCRAACATCCCCCACTTACTTCTTCTTCCCCAAGCCTTATATGCTGAGCATGAYGYCATATGGTGTGGAATATCCCTTTGGTCATTTGSGGTCAGGTGTCCCAGCTGTGTCCCCTCCCAACTGCTTGTGCACTCCCAGCCTACTCACTGGTGGGGTGGTGTGAGAAGCAGAAAAGGCCTTGACTCTGAGTAAGCACTGCTCAGCAATAGSTAAAACATCCCTGTATTATCAACCCTGTTTTCAGCACAAATCCAAAACACAGCSCCGTACTAGCTACTATGAAGAAAATTAACTCTATCCCAGCCAAAACCAGCAYGCTTCTGYATGGGTTGCAGAGGTTGTGGCACAGGGGAGCTGTCAGGCAGGTCCAGTTGCCATATTGCATCTGCCTGATGTTAATGGCAGTGAAGAGTTTCTTTAATCAGTGGATGGCTACTTTGCTGTCTGCACTTGCTGTCCACATCCAGTTCTTGGTGCTCCTAGGAAAATCCTCATGTGAACTTGGTAAAGGCAAATGCCTCAGTTTCTCTTCTGTGCCACAGAAACTGTGCTTCAGTTTCTTTGCTGCAAAAAAGGGGAAATAGCATGGCCCATACTTTGCTGGAATGCTTTGAAAATGCTTTCAAAGTATGAAATGTGACTGTGTATTACTTTCAGGACACTCTGTGGCTAAGGATTTTTTGGTTGTTTGGTTGTCTGTTTACTCTGTATTAATTTTTCGCTTCAGTAGTAGGAATTTCACATGAAACCCCATTCTGAGATAAGTATTATCTCCCATTTAACTTGGCTGGGAAAGATAGTCTTGGAAGGGTCTGTCTGCACTGGACACTCTTCAGGTATTGAACATTTGGGTGAATGAAAAGCTTGCTGAAGCTAGGTACAGCGCTGCTGGCAAGGTAGGGCACATAAACATTGCAACACTATTTTATTTTATTATTCCTATTGCTCCATTTTTCATGTGAGCTTGGCTTTCTATAGATCTCTGTCTTGAGGGCTAGCTGTTGTGTGGACTCTCTAATATATAGTAAGAGCTGAGCTCACAGTTTACCTTTTTCTACAATGCAGGAGTTAATACGGACTTTTTCCTCTACCTGGCTGCTTATTTTCATGAAACTTGTAAGACAATATCTTTGAAGGCTCCTTCCCTATGCCAAACTTGGTTTAGATTCATCACCAGATTAAAAAAAAAGTAAGACGTATGTATGCACAGGGGTGGAGGGCTCATGTGTTCAAATCCTGACATATATATAGGGAAAGAAATCCTCTATTCGCCAGGTTACAAAGGAGGGAGGAAGGGGAAATGTCCTTTTTAGGGAAAAGAAATTTGATCTGCAGCAGAGCTGTCTACGAAAATGGAGCCAAAGTCTTGTCCCAATTCACAAAGCCATGCTTCCTGAAATAGCTGCTGTGCTGTCTGAGTGGCAGGAACGTGTGCTGTTTGCTGGAGAGGCAGCCAAGTAGAACAGAACAGGAAAGCTTAAAATGAAGTTGACTTACCTACTCCTGTGGCCACATGGGCATCTCCTCAGTGGCACTGAGAAGTTCCCAAACATCTGCTTTTCAAGTTTTTCTACCTAACCTTGTCCAGCAAGGACAGAGATCTCTCCTTAGAAATGTTCTTAGAAGGATGCTGAGTGCATTATGTTTGCTATTTCAGTTGGACTTCCATCCTCAAATGGGTAAACAGCTCAGTTAAATGTTGGCTCAATACAATGTATCTCCAAACCTTAAAAAAGAGAGACTTGTAATAATTTGATAAGGCACCACTAAGGCAGCTGGTGGATAAATGTTTGGTGATACAGCTACCATGACCGAGGGTATGGTTTGGGCTCATAACATTGCTTTTACAGTAACAAACCTAACACAGTTATTCGTTTTCTGAACATGCCTCATGGAACTCCCAGGAATTTATGAAGCTTGTTTGGTTTGATAAGGAAACCGTTTTCTATGGTGTTTTTTTTTTTCTTGTAGTACCATTTCTTGGTGAATATTTCACACTACCATAGCTGATGTGATAAGCCAAATAGCTCCTCATCATACTCTATGGCAGGCCATGGCATGCTATGGCTGGATGTTCAGTCTATGTCCATAACTGATTGTGTAACTTGTCCAACAAAACACCTGGTAATCTTATGATCAAAGTCCTTCTTTGGTAAAGATGAGACTTAATTTGTTGGTCTTCTTTCCTAAAATACTTAATAATGATTGCTGATAAAATATAATCATTGCAGACAAAGGTGTTACTCAGATTCAGCTATGACCCTCTCCATCATTAATTTTCTTCTACTAGTTACTATGGAGCAACTTGATAAGAAAGGTGTAATACAGTTACGAACTTTTCCTCCGTTTTCCATCTAATAATAAAATGCCCTTTTGTGAGCAGTTTGATAAAGTTAATAAAGGCGTGGTTGTGGACATCTGTAGCTTCTGCAAACACTGATGTTCTRAAACTTGCACAAAAGCCTTTAGGGAGCAGACCAGTGTAAATGAAATTCCTGAGCACGAATGAGTGAGCAGTGGGACCAGTGTGTAACCAAGGCTCTGCTGCACTATTGTCTGTAACCACAAAGTAAGGCAATGTTTGTTCCTTGGAGTGTCCTTTCATAGACAGATGAGGGAGAGTTATCGAAAGAAATGAGGCTGATGAGGACCAGGTGAATGACCCTATGTCAAACAAGAAGATTTGGAGACTGAATGTTGATTTTTGGAGCCCTTGCTTAATCCCCAGCCCTGCTTGCTTTCATAGTTCTTTTATGTTTGCACAAATGGATTTCTGCATGCACTGTTATCCACATTTTCACAATTAAAAGTTCCTTTTCCAAACTCTACCAAATCAAACAAACAGGGCTCARAGAGAAAACTCTCATAATACCTGATAAGGATGGAGCTGACTGAACTTTGCATTATTCTAGACTCGTCCATTATTKCAAGGATATTCCCTACTTTCCTTAGGGTTTTCTTTTTTTAAAAAGATTGTAAAATTTTAAAAAGGATATTATTATATGTCAAGATTTTTTTCAAAGGTTCTTTAGAGAAAACATTCATAGAATTGTTATAATTTTCTATTCAACCCTTCTATTAAACTATTTTTTTCTACCCTGGATTGTAAGGAAGCATGTATATGCGCATTGCAAGCTGTATTGCAGTTCCTATTGAAAGTGTTCGTGAATAGTATTAACCAAATCCTACCTAGATCAATGGTACACACTTGTGTGTGCTTGTACACATTGTAAACACTTGTACACATTGTAAACACTTGTACACATTGTGTGTGTGTGTGAACATGCATTAAGTAAGCTCAGCAGCTTCTAAAATTTGCATTTCATGACCTTGGTTATGAGCTGCCCATTTGAAAAGCAAAAGAGAAATGTTCTTATCCATGAAAATAATAAAATAAAATAAAATAAAATAAAATAAAATAAAATAAAATAAAATAAACAAAATTAAGCAGAACAAAACAAAACATTCAACATTATCCCTGTTCAGTGATCAGCAAAGAAATCTTAGTGAGGATAAATCTTCCTTTTATGTTTGGTGTATTGGACTCATTGTATGTACATACATACCTATTACCATCTAATTATAATCCATTAAATCAATTAAATCACCTTCTCTGACATTTCCAATTCAGGGAAGTAAACCAGTTAATCTGCAAGTGATAACTGTTGAGAATACCAATCATCGTTTGCATGGAAGATGTTCCCTGACTTGARAGATGGAAAGATTGTGACACTCTGGGACTCACTGGCTTCTTTATCACATTAATTCCCCCACAGTTGTGTCTCCAGAAGGAAGAGGGCGAGTCCTTCCAAACCCCTGGGAAGGAAGATATCAGAAGACAGATTGCACCTAAGATTTATGCTTTTCAGGTGAAAGGAGCCCAGGTTCAGCTGCTCAGCTGGAGTCCACCAGCCCAGCTCCAGCAGCAGTGCTTTCAGCAGAGCCGTGCTGGCTGACGTCATCACTGGAGGTGTTCAAAAAACGTGTGTATGTGGCGCTTCGGGGCATGGTTTAGTGGGCACGAGTGCTGGGCTGACGGTTGGACTTGATGATCTTAAAGGTCTTTTCCAACCTTAATGATTCTATGATTCTATGATTCTACCTAAGGGCCGGAGGCAAAAGCAACGTTCTTTGCTTGGCTGGCATTTCAAGAGTAACAGCATCGATTGCCATTCAAGTTTATAATGTTTTACCCAGAGTGGGGACCTGTCAACCTTTCTTTCCCCATGCACATTCTGGTGACATTAACACCTTTTGGTTTTTCAGACGGCCTCTGATGCCCAAACCTACCCCATACAAGATACGTCTCAACAGTTCCTGGTAAGCTCYGTGTCATTTCTGTCCATCTTGACTTTGACTGCAGTCAGGACTTCTTCTCTTAGATGGAATGCTCCTGGATGAGCCAGAAAACTGGTTTACTTTTCGTTACCACTGTTTGCTGCTGCTGGCTTACAGCACAATGAAGGGTTTCCGAGTCTTGTGATCTCTTCTGCCTCAGCATTTTCTCTGTGTAGTCACAYGGTGCTAAAGTCATATGTAGGTGAACCGGGATAAGAGTTTCCTTGCAGGGTTGATGACCAGCGTATTAGAGAAGAGTCATCAATGACACAATATCTCCTGTTTGCAAAGGTAGTGGAAAATTCAGGGCAGGAGGCAACTGGCATTCAATTTGAATGTCCTACATCCTATATGGGACTTCTAACCCTAAGAGAGGTGACCTTTCTAGACTGATGGTAAAGAAGATTATAAAGTGGTCCAAGTCCAGAATGGAAGACTGAATGCAACTTGCCCCAGAAAACTTTGTAATGCATTTCCCTGTGAATTGTTTCTTAGGATGGGTCAGGACTCCAGATAGATGCTGAGCTTTATGCTTGTCCCTCATTCTGCTTACATGATGGACACTACCTGTTTTAAGTTATGAGGGGTGCTGGGACCTCAGCTCCAGGTATTTCTCTACAAAACCATCTGTTGGCTGTGGACAGCTCCTGGCTTGGGCCAGGACATGGAAAAAGAAGGGAAATTGTTCACTTAAGAGGGCTGCTTGGGCACAGGGCTGCGCTGGCACAAGCCAGCTTGGTGATGTTGGACACAGGAGGTCTGTGGTCACTGGTGGAGAACCAGACACTCTTGTTGACACTTAATATTTTTCTACAGTTAATGGGACAAAAAAAAAATGATGTCTTCACTCAAAGATTCATAGAGATTTTAGGATGGAATAAACTTCTCTCTGGAGACATTGATTTGTCTCACTGACCATGGCAGGAGCTGAGGGTAACTTTTCAAAGTCTGTTGTCAGGTGAATGATAGGGTTAGATATGTGCTAAAAAAATAGTTTTTAAAGGCTAATGGCCCCTAATTGTTGGGGTCTAGTACATAGGGTGATGTTTAGGTGTTATCCTCTGAAAATAATCTGTAGTTCCTCATCTCCCTTCTTCAGGGTTTAGATAGTACTGTTTTGTTCCCTCTGCCTATTTAGATTTTCTCTTGGATCAAAAAAAATCTCTTACTAASAGGAGCTGGGGCAGTGCCTCTGCAGTGCTCATGGTCACAGAGCAGAGCCAGCCATATTAGGGGGAAAGAAAAAAAAAAAGCAGCAAAATCCTTACTCTTGGCAAAACTACAAAACCTGCAAGGACAGGATTAGATCTGTGCTAAATAACACAGGCCTGGGTCCAGCTGTCTCTCATGCATGCTGCTTTAGCAGAGTGGCTGTTCTTGGCTAGTCTTGAGATATCGCTTTTAGGTGGCATGCTGATTATGATAAAGGTTTATGCTGTTAGCAATGAGTAAAACTCCTACAATTTTTTGGTGCTTGGGTTTGAGACATTACCAACTTGCTCATTAGCTTATGTTATTGTCTTCTGCTTTTTTTTTTGGAACTATTTCTTCAATCATTGATGAATCTCCCTTTTTACAGTAGATACCAGTGATTTCTGTGATGCATGTGTTTCCTATTTTCTACTTTGCAGAGYACCAGACAGTCATGAAAAATGGTTACAATAAGTTGTCCATGTGACCCATATGCAGATAAACTGGCCTGCCTTTCAGGACAGGCAGGGAAAGATYGTGTAATTTAAAGGAAAGTCTGAAGTTACCTGTAAACTCAAATAGATGCAATAATCATCTGCTAAAAGTTCACGTGCTGTTCGCACCAAGGAATTGTCAGTCACCAGGGACTGGTGGTGGGGTCACATGTATGAGTGCTGTTTATGTGCTATTTTCTTTTTATAGCTTAAATCAATAAGCTGATTGAGCTGAGCTGGATCGATCCTTCTGAGTTTTATTTACAATTATCCTTTAATGGTTAATACRGTAGTGCTCTATAACTGAACATACTACAGCAATTCTTTTTGAGGCAATATATCTTCAGCTCAGTCTGAATCCTGCTGAATTCAATGTGTTTATAGCAGTATAGCTGTGCTTAAGCCTTTTGCTACGTGGGGACCTACRCAAGGATTTGCAAGATGATGAAGGATAGTAAGAAAGGCTCATGTTAATCAAAGGAGGACAGCCACACGATGTTCCCTCATTAGCGGATGGAGAAAGAACCTCCTGCAGAGGGTAAGTCAGCGCAAGGGTAATTTTCTGAAGGGACTTCCATTTGTCATTGGGTGAACCTAAGAAAAATCTGCTTTGCCCAAGCTTAGTATTTTGCAAACATCTTTCTTAGCAGATAGCCTCTCCTTAACAAACAACCTCTCCTCTCTTTCCATGAACGCCTCCTCTATTTGCCAGAAGCCACCCACACCTCCAGTCTTGTGCTGATGTGCCAACAGTTAGGGATGAGAACTGCTTGTGAGAAAAGGAGAGCAAGAAATTACAAACAAGTGTGAAGTAGCTGGCCTTTCCAAAGGTTCCTATGGTTCTTGCCACCACAGAAGAAGCTGTTCAGGATGTTTCTGGGAAAGGGTTTTTAATCTTCCCATCACAGATCTCCCTTCCTAAGATGGTCCTAGTGCAACCTTAATTAATTAAAATGCTAGGCTAGCAATATTCCAAAAATACAAAACTAGATTCTGACCTCAGTTCTGTGCATTTAAATCTGGGCTATGCCCACAGGTCTCAGTTCCAAAAATGTATGCTACTGAAGATGAAACACTTGTGTGTTCTCCAGATATGCAAGGAAGATGATAGACTGAAGAAGTTAATTAAAATGCACCTACTGTTGAGAAGCCTCAAACTTCTCTGTAAGTTTAAACCAGTTTATTTACACATACTATAAATGCAAGAGGCACAACAACATCAAGATATCACCTATGAGAACCAGAAGGTTTCCATTTCATGGAGAATGAAACTTCAATCTAATGAAAATCGGAGACAAACCTCCTCATGCTTCCAGCTGGACTCATGTTCCCTCTTCTGGAGACTTTAAGCACCTTGCCAAGTACAACTTCTAAACCAATGACAGCCAAGAATAGACTCAGAAGGCCTAAACACTGCTTCTTTTCTTTTGCTATTAAATCTGATGTCTCTCGGTAAAGGTGAAACCACTCTTTAGTTTCACAGAGTGACAGGAGAGATGAGTCTAAAATACAGTTAAATCGAAAGGAGACCAACAGTCAGTGGACAAATCCCTGGTAAAACCCATCCAAGTCAACACAGGGGGTGGCCCACAGTGGCTATTATCTCTTGGCAAGTGTAAGGCCAATACTAATCACCCTTCATGCCTTTGTATGGGGGAGGACTAAAAGATAATCAACCTTGGTCATACTCCTGATGAATTCAGTGAGAAAAAAAAAAAAAAAAGCCAAAAAGGAGCAGTTTCTCTTCAATTTCTAAAAAACTGAGAGTCCTTCATGGGAACATCTCAACTGTATTAAATTTGACAGGATATTAGTAAAATATTACAATAACATAGATATATTTCATTTTGACTTCATCATACCATATAATAATTGAAACTACAAAGCCAGGGCTAAAACCCAGCAATTCCTCTTTTTTTTTTTTTTTTTTTAAATAGTTGAAGCTTCACAATTTTTTTTCATTTTACATCTGAACAGATGGCAACTTTTGCTGTTATAACTTTTCATCACAAAAGACTGATTGATTCTCTAGTTGTTAGGGCATTTACCTCTTATAGGGAAAACTTAAGTTCAAATTCCTGCTTTGAATCAAATAAGGCACACTCTTGAACCTGTGTCTCTTTCTGTGCTAACCTCTAAGCTATCATTTTTTAAAATGCTATTGATTTTTTTTTTGAGCCAGCATCCATCTCTATTTAAATTCTGTCCTGCATGTGAGAAACCTTTCTTAGGAAAAGTTTAACTGAATGTTGTCATATACAACCTAAAATTCAATACTGGCTTTTTCTGATTCGAGGATTCTGGTTTGATGAATTGGCATGATCATGTAGACCTCTCCCTCTGTTTAATAAAAAAAAAAGAGTAAAAACCTGGCCAACTGTATCCCTCTTTTCTTTTTCCAATGCCCACAGAATTACTGCCTTCAGTAAAAATGAACATAAACATGAGAATTATCTAGGAGGATTTCTGGATAGCAAGTAAGTTCCAATCTGTAATTTGGTCCAGTTTCTAAACCAAGGTCTGAAACTCATTAAACCCACTAATTCAGGAGGTGAAACAAAAAGGGAAATGGAAAGAGCATAAGCAGGAAAATCTACATATGTGACTTTTTTCATTTCACTCACTATAGCAGTTTCTTTACTGCCATTTTGTTTTTGTCAAATGAAATATTTGATATTTAAGATTTAACTTTGAAGGAATTCTTATCTGTGATGTTATCACAAATATTGTCTGTCCTGCTGATGTTATTCCAACATCCATCTAATTTTTTTTTTTAGTCCTTCCTCAGTAAATACAAAATTTTCAATTATTATTGGGTAGGTGTGTGCATGGAGTGACACTTTTGCAGCTAAATATCAGAAATTTACCTCAGCTCTTCCTTCCTAATATACCAAAGAACTATTAAAATCACTTGCTCTTCCTATCTGCTGTCTATTTATGCAATTATGAATTCAATTTCTAGCTTTATTTCTAATCATGAGAACTAGAAATAGTTTTTTCCTATTTTTAAAAGAAAAYTGAGATTATTATATGGTAATTTGGTTCATGGGAATTGGAGATTTATGAAAATAATAAAGCCAAATCAAAATAAAAATTCACCAACAATGGTACGTCTCTCTACTGAGTTTAGATAGCTGCTAAAGCTGCATGAATCTCTTCTTAACTACAAGGAATTCCCCGATATGCTGAAGATGTCTCCTTTCTAAGAGGAAATACTTCCTCTCTCCCTGATGCCTTTTACCTAAATTGTCTAAAAATCTGACCTATTGAGGAAGTGCCTTTAGAAAGATCATTGGTAAAATTAATCCTTAAGGTTTGCATTCCCCCCTTTACTTTCTGATAACATGAGGAAGATGGTCCTGCCAGGACAGGGCAGAGAAATAAGATGCGAACTTTCCATTTAGAAACTTGGATTTAAACCTTGACTCATGTTTCTAAAACACAGGGACCTGGTCTGACACGTACTGAAATCAGCTTTTTCTTTGACTGAGAAAGCTTTGAATTAGCCCCTCATTGATGTACAATTGCTTAGAAGTTGAGTAAAGCAGAGTTTCTGCCCCAGAYCAACTCCAACGGGATCTTATTTCTATAGAGTCTTTCAGGAGACTCTGGAGGAAACAGTTTGCTTTCTGATCTCCCAACTGTCCKATATTTTCAACATCTCAAATAAATTGCCTTTTGCTGATTTGTTTATTTTTGGAATCTGTTGACACATGCACATAAAACAGGGCAAAGACTAGGATCTTATCTCTAGATGGGAACACAACTGGGTAAATAGCAATTTATTTTTGGCACATTTATTGGACCTGGATTTCTAAGTGGCTTTTCAAGAGATTTTACTGCTTCTGCAGTGTTGGTTCTTCAATGGTTTTCATATGCTTTCACTTAAAAATAAAGAAGGAAGGAAGAGCTGCACACAGGTGGTTCTTCCCTATTCAAAATGAGCAAAGGAACCTTTTCACCCCTAGTACCTACACTTTGATGAAATCTCCTTCAATTAGCTGCGGTTTTTCTATATGTGGRAACTGCCTCACCTCAGACAGGGTGAAGCAGCCTCTATTCCTCCTTTCCTATTATTTCCTTGAGGAAATAACCTATATTTTTGCATTTTAAGAGGAAGGAAGGAAATTTTGTATGAGCATGTACCTTCAATCATAGAATCATAGAATAGTTTGGGTTGGAAGGGACCTTTASAGGTCATCTAGTCCAACCMCCCTGCCATCAGCAGGTACATCTTCAACTAGATCAGGTTGCTCAGAGCTCCATCCAATCTGACCTTGAGTGTTTCCAGGGATGGGGCATCTACCACCTCTCTGGGCAACCTGTGCCAGTGTTTCACCACCCTCATTGTAAAAAATCTCTTCCTTAGATCTAGTCGAAATCTACCCTCTTTGAGATTAAAACCATTTCCCCTTGTCCTGTCGCAACAGCCCATGCTAAAAAGTTTGTCCCCATCTTTCTTATAGGCCTCTTTTAAGTACTGAAAGGCTTTAATAAGGTCTCCCCAAAGCCTTCTCTTCTCCCGGCTGAACAACCCCAACTGTCTCAGCCTTTCTTCATAGGAGCGGTGTTCCATCCCTTAATATGTAAAAACTTTGTGAAGAAGGCAATACCGGAAATAAGATCTCAGATAGCACCAGACAATGMGGGAAAAGAATCAAATGCAGCAGAAGGTGCTATCTGAAGACCTTTGACCATCATCATGCCATAGGTAGCAAGGTCTTTATGTCTTCTTGTGCCTTTATTGATTCTCAGTCTCTCCTGTCTTACACGCCTAATTCTGCCTGTGCAATGGCTTTTTGAGGTGTCTTTTGGGATTAGAGCAATTCACCTGCCAAAGAGTTTGGTTCAATATAGAACTACCTCAAAACTGGAGGAATGACAAGGACACTATGTGGAGCCCTTCTCACTCCTTCTTTTGCCAGAACACTTGTTGCATGTTCTTTCAACCCTCAAACTCTGCACAGACCTGCGTTCTCCAAGAAATATGACCTGGAAATGCTGATGGCAGCTTGAG
The DNA here is from genome assembly GCA_030449065.1 of Oceanodroma leucorhoa. Classification (NCBI taxonomy): domain Eukaryota; kingdom Metazoa; phylum Chordata; class Aves; order Procellariiformes; genus Oceanodroma; species Oceanodroma leucorhoa. The sequence goes on from JASVER010000106.1 coordinate 2,649,187, forward strand.
GTTCACCCTTTTGGGAATCCCTCTTCTTCTAGGCATCCTGATATGTGTGTGAAGCCAGTCTCTGCTCGCCAGACTACACCTTTCAACCACAAATCTGCTGCCCTTGCTGACAGGAGAACATTTCCTTTTGAAAATAAATGTGAAGAATTGAAGAATTGAAGTCTGGGGTCATCTTTAATATGGTCAATAAATCCATCCTTAACTAACTTCCTTTATTCATCTTTACACACTTCTAGTGAAAGAGTTATAATCCCTGCTATAAATGTGCTTTTGGCTTTCTGTGTTTTTAAATCTTAGTCTATGAGGAAGTAATAGTGAATATAATTGAACATACCATTGAATAGCAATATTTATTTTTTCCTCTGGTAGTATCTCTGGAAATGGTCAAAATGGGAGAGCTGTACCAATAATTCATTGGAATTTATCATGACAGTTTTTTGACACTGATAATTGGAGATCTCAGATAATTTTTCACACCAATAGCTTTACATAGTGAAAGCTAAGGTGTTTCTTGGTTTACAGAGTCTATTTCCTCTCTTTTTAATACATTTTTTTTTCACATTGGTCTTTTCCAAAGTGAACCCACAGCTGAAGATCCCTCCTTGTTCCCTTCTTCTTCATTATTTGTGTTCAGTCTTTGATTTGGGTCTTTTCAGGTCTGGTCCCACATATGATCTGTTTCTACARTCATGGTACACCATCCCTGAGGAACTCCTGACTGCATTAAAGGTGTCTTTGATCTCTTTGGGGCCAAGACTTTACCCTGCATACCCTGTTACTGATAAAGCATGAGAACTCTTTTAGCTACTCAACTTTCACTGCTATGTATATGTGGCCAAGTTCTGAGTTTAAATGAAATTCAAATAAAAAAGTTACGTCTCTTTTTTTTTTCTTTTTAAATTCCCTGATCTGTAGAAAATATTTTTCACTTTCACTCTTTTACTTATCCTGTATCAGATGCCTCATCTTTCCTCCTTGACCTTTCTTCTTCTTTAAGTTTCCCTATGCAGACCCATGAAGTGCCATGTGCCACGTGCAGAATCATCAAGTATCATATATTTAGCATAAAGTGTCATAATTCTCACATTGCTTGCTTGCTAACTTTATGAATACAGATGGTTAAATATAAAAAAGAGGAACCCTTCTAGTGCTTCYCAAAGAAAACTGCAAAGTGAATTCAATATGCATAAACCAGCACAGAATCAACACAAGAGATGCTCTTAACTCATACACTCATTTTATGGGGCATGAGAAAAATGTAACCACAGRACAAACTTTTCTTTGGGAATCCCTTCCAATTAAGCTTCTAGTTTCATTAAATATCTAATGTTTCTTTTGTGGTTTCTTTTTTTCCCCCCAGTATTGCTTGCTCTTGAACAATGTAGAAGTATTAACGTTGCAAAGTCTTTTACTTAGATGATAGGAACATTGTTCTCTGGCTCCAGCTGCACCAGCTGAAGAAGCTAACATCTTCAGCTGCCCCTTCCCAGAGTTTGCCATCTCCTCCTTTCTGCCAGATGTGCTGTTTGAGTGTGATTTCTAATCCTTTTCTGTCAATGATGTCAGCCATGTTAGGAGAGATCTGTTAGCTACATGCTTTAAACCAGTCTAGCTTTTTTTTGACCAAAATTTGTGGAGGAATAGTCAAGTGCACCACTCAGTCAGCAAGGGGTGGATGGGACATAGTGTCCTACTGCTTTCGTGGTACCACAAACAAGAGACAAAAGTATGGAATATATTTCAATATAAGTAGTTTGTGATTTAGACCGAGGTCATCGAGGCATTATGACTGTGTTCCGATATTGTACTGAATATCACTGCTGAATCCCATTTCTTTCTCATTCACTACTGCAACCAACTACAATAAAAAATGGAGGATTTAGATACTGATAGTTTGGGCTGGAAACCAGGACAAGGTGGGGTGCAAGAAAGACAACTAAGGTCTGCATCTCTTATCAAATCCAGGCTCTTACCCTATGCTGTTCTTAGAGCACTAGCAACAAGCAAATTGGGCCAGATGAAGCTTCTGTAGCTATGATAACTGGTTTGTACATTGGCCCTCTGAGATCCCTCACTGGAAAGCACTAGGTATGCTTACCCTATTTTAAAYCTATGGGAAGAAATTTTTCTGAGCATTAAAATGGTGAAAAAATAAATATTTATAATGTACTCACCTCCTTTCCAAGCCCTTCAGGACGTGGCCTGCTTTTCATGCCTGTGATGCTACCTTAGACTTTGGACATATTGAAATAAAGACTGTATGTTAGATGTTGGCACAGTCAGCTTGAAAAACTGATCAAGCTTATTTGCCTCCCGCTTAGAAACCTACCAAAAATGCCAAGAATTAAACTATGGGATTAGGAAGCCTGCCATTTCTAAGATTTGTGGCACTAGCAATTGACTTAATGCCTTGGCGGGGAACAGGCCGTGCATGGATTCAGTCATGTGGCTTCTCTAATTGTTTGTCAGGGAAAGATTGTCTCAAATCCTTGTGAAAACTGGATAGAGTATCACAGTGGACCTGAGCTTTAGATTCAATCTGTGCCAAGCTCAGGAACCCTTTAATACCAATCACACTGATTATTGGATGTTTCTCATGCCTATGGTGGTGTACAAAGATCAATTTACTAGTCCTCATACCACATTTGTGACACATGTTTGACTGCAATTTTTGGGAACCCATTTCCAGAGGCAGCAGAGCAGAGAGGTGCAGGGTAAGGAAATGGTAGGCTTAGTTGTCAGACACCTGCCATTGATGCGATCCACAGCCCTCGCTTGGGGATTTAACTGGCTTTCTTGCTAGGCCTTGCTAGGACAAGATACTCCTTATCAGTTTTTCATGGCAACACTACAGAGTTCCTTTGGTCAATGTGGCCAGGAGGACACTGGCTAGGTGGAGATTGACATGCTCACATCTAAGAAGTTGGGTGTRGTGRTGCATTTCCCGCCCCCTCCTAGGCCACTTGTTGATCTCAGAAATTTCCATGAGACCTCAGCCTTGGTGTACTGAGTCTGGTGGTTGAGTGCTCCTTGACCATAKCAGAAACACTGAATAGCTGAGKCTGGGAACATACTCCTACTGCCTGGCCCAGGTGTCAAGTASAACAACACTGAAACCTTGAGAATTTTTAGTAATTACCACCTGGGACTSYGGCYAGGATGGAAATTTATGGATGACTAAAGCCAACCATCTTGTGAACCTATAAATGGTGGTCCTAAGTGAGACCCTTTGAGCTCTCTTGGACCGCAGCAAGCTGCACCTTATATCTGCCTCTGAGAGGGACGCCTCTCAGAGCTTGCAACATCTTGAGCTAACAATACTCGGAGGCTCGTCGTCTGACAGGACYTGGGCTGAAACTCTTCACTTCTCGAGGCTCAACCCTCACCAGTTAAGAAATGCCGAGACATTTTACATGAGGGGAATATTTAACAGGTATCTTTTGTACATTTGTCTATATATTTTTCTGTCTGCGTGTGTGAACTAATAGTAAGCATAATCWGTAATTAATTTGTGATTGTAGTAGACTCTACTAACACTTCATAAATATTAAATTAGTTAATGGTTAAGTGCTGCTAAAAGTTTCTTAATGGTTAGTTAATGATTAAGTGCTGCTAAAACTGTGAATGAACCCTAAGCTGCTGCTAAACACATATAATCCCTAAGATACAAAGCTTTAGACATAACATGGTTTTTCTTTATATGTTTCATCCGGGTAGTAAGTAATGGAGTGAACCTTGCCATCGAACTGTTAAGCGCACCTTTATAAATCTCTATTAAAATCACTTTCTGCTAATACCTTTGATAGTGATTCTYTGAGCAGCCTCTGAACCACTCATTAGCGACATTGGGTCATGCAATAGATCAGCTGTGTCATTAAAATGGAAGGAAGGAGATGAYGTGCGGAAATAGACTCCACAATCTCTAAGAYTGTAAAGTAGGTATGTTTATTCAGCGCTGGGCAGCACGGGGGGTAGTCCCRYCAAAGTCGTGCGCGCCYCAATGCGGTACTCACTACAAATATATACAGCAAAGCRTTGCATATACATTAGGTTGCACAACACGCCTACACATATGCATGACCTGCCCCTGCTTCGTATTAAAATGAGTTCCAAGAAGTTATTTCCATGAACTCCTCCCATCTGTGCTTGTGCATTGCCRCCTAGTGRTGGTCGTCAGGGGTCRTGGGGATGAAGGCTAGTGGTTCCTCTTCRTCACCGCTAGTAACCTTTTGTTCTTGCGCAGACTCAGTTGCTCCTTGACTCTTAMCCAAACTGCAGGGTCGGTTTTAGCTGGTTTCTTAAGACAAGTGCCTAGTTCTTATCAGGAGCTGGCCTTGTAGATAGCTGAGAAGCACCGGACTCACACAATAGCTGGAACTGGCCTTGTAGATAGCTGACARAGCACCGGACTCACACAATAGCTAGCAAAGCATTAAACTTACACAATAGCTAATAAAGCATTAAACATCATCTACTGATTCGATCCTTTGACTATCAAGCATTAAACTACTGGAATTCCCTTAACCCCTTGTTTCAGACGTACCCTGAACACCTATCTACCTCTCTTCCGTCCTACGTTTTTTTCTATTCAACACATGCCCCCCATGGATATCTCAGGCCAGCCTTACTGTWACCTCGGATTTAACCAGGGCTTGTTAGGAAAGGACATTTTGCTTACAATTCCTCAGAGAAACTTTTGTGCAGAGCTGACAAAGACAYCATGTGTTTTATGGGACTTAGGCAATCTACTGAAAAAGTGGGAGGAGTTATGCTGCCCTGTCAAACAGCTCTCTTCAGACCACATCTAAATTTATAGGGTGCATATAAAAAGATAGCCTGCCCCTCTGTCTAGGATTAGGCTATGTAAAGAGATTGACGAAGCTGAACAACAAGACAACACCAAGATTATGGATCTGGCTGATACAATTGGCAGATATTTCAGATATAGGCTTTAACCCACCACTCATAATGAGAATGTTGTGCTTCTTTCTATGAGACTATCTTAGAAGGAAATAATTTTTGCTTGGCTTGGTTTGGCTTCCTGAGTTCAATTCTATAGCAGAACCTCAGCAGATGAAAGCTAGTGTAGTCCCACTGCAATRCTGGTTTATACCAACAGTGGTATAACCCTTTGTGCATGTCCTCAGGGAGATATCTCTCCAAGGACAATAGCGTTCCCTACACTCAAGGTTATTGTGAGGTGGACATCACTGATTATAAAATTCCTTGATGCTGTGGAGTGGAATAGACAATGCGTGATTATACACTAGTTACTATACCTTACATCCATTCTGTCTTGACCTGACACTTTTTACTTTTTCCAGTGAAAGGAAAAGCTGGACAATGGGCTGAAGAGTGGGCTTGGGGGAGGTGGGGAAATAAATCACATCAAAAAGTGAAACAGAAGTGGACTTTAATAAATTATTTCAGTAAAAACCACAGTAGGAAAGTTTGTTTTGTGATATATGTGCCCACTGTAGCCAGACCTCCCTGTACATAGCTGTAGATACACCAATCAATTTCCATTAATTTAATCTCTTTCTTGTAGAAAATTGAACAACAGCAACAACAAAAAGAGTTAAAATGAAACAAACTACAAAGGAGGCCAGAACAAATGTCTCCTAAATTGAGTGCCACTGAGAATTTTTCTTTCTTCTTGGCTACACTGTGTGATATTTTTCTCCACGTTTTCTGCTCCGATTAAGAACACTTTCATCTTCTGTGATGCTAGTAGTGCGTGGGCCTGTACAAAAGCATGCACACAAATGAAGACKAAAGCTTCATCTCTGCTGCTCAGCACTGGCAATTCACCATCAATCTTGTCTCTGTATAACACASAGTGAGGGACAAGAAGAGATGTATCTTCTCAGCAATTCAGGGMATATACTTTCAATGCTCAAGTTAAAAAAAAAGCAGAGATGAAAAAACTGSATCCAAATAAAAGAAGACAAGTAGAATTTCAATCCAAAATGTGGGCATTAAATACTCTCACTAAACTACAGCATCATTGCAGAGTTTCCTGTCATCATGTGACAATGTCTAAAGCTACACAAGCGCCTGAAATTTTAATGTACGGGCATGCATTAAAACATTGCAGTATTGACCCTAAAGTGTGCGTCATCCATCTGTTCATACTCATGACAAGAGGGATCTGAAGAACAAGTGTTTTGCACTGTCGTCTTGTGAGGGGCTTGCCCTGTTCTTGGGAGTCACTGAATAAGCTATGAAAAAGAACCAGGCTTGTCTGGGAAGTTCTCTTAAATGTCTGCTTTTAGAATGCTTACCCATGAAGTAGAAAACCAGCCTCCACCCTCTYTCCAGCTTCCCAAGGGAGTACCTTCCCAACGTTATAATTTAATTACTTGCCTCTTAGACACAGCTGATTAGGAAGGTACTAGATTTTTAAGACTAAAATTCCCAAGTTGCATAGAACTTCTTGTATGCGTTCCTTTCAGAAGACTAACATTTATGATTGCTAAAAGCACAGTTATACATCTAGGAACAAAGAGCACAACCTGACCTATGAGGCACAGAAAAGCACTGGGAAGCACCTACATGGCACAGTAGATGAGCCACTCATTTAGCGTTCCAAGGGCTGCAGCGCTAATSGGAAGACAGTGCTAATGAGATCTTGGGTGTACAAACAAGAGTCCTGTGACTAGAAGCTGATGTTAYTTCCCAACCCATAGTTGTTTGTGGCAATGAGGACACCAGTTCTGKAAGTGACCCACAGACAGGATTTGCAGGCTGGATATATCACTGACCAGTGACAAACTTAAAGAACTCWATCTTTTTACTTTATAAAAGAAAAAGAGTAAAAAAGAAAGACTTTTGATTGCACTGTATAAAATGCTTTTGCAAAGAGAAAATACTGGATAGTAAAGAGCTCTTTAACCTAGCAGGGAAACGCATTGCAAGAAGAAGCAGCAGGCAGTGACAGCCAGACAAACACTAATAACTGGCATGTTTTTAACAGTGGAGGCTATTAGTCTCTGCAACAAACAAGCAAGGGAAGCTGCATGTTCCCTATCTTTTSGTATTGTCAAATCAAGTCGGAACATTTTTGTGGAAAACATGTTTTTGTCACGCAGAAATGCAAACCAGCTCAAGTTAGAAAAAAAAAMTACAGACCTAAAAAAAGATGCAGAGAAGGACAATTCACACTGCTGATGGAACGAAGAAGCTGCCTTATGGAGAGAGAATATAAAGTTGGTGACTCTTCAGTTTGGAGAGAAGACTGAGGGGGATATGCTCAAGGTTACTGAAATAACAGTGGTGGTGGATGAGATTAATTTAACCCACCAACTAGGGAAAATTCCCTGAAATTATAGGAGACTGATTTAAAACAGAAAAAATGAAAGTAAATATATCTATTTTTTTGAARAGAGTAGCAATGAACTTTTGGAGTTTTGCTGCCACAGGAATTGTGAAGACTGAAAATATAAAAATATCATGGCCAAAATCATGTAAGGGGATACCTGGAAATACAGTGAATAGGCTGGGGTTATATTCTTTACCACCCCTAATGCAAAAACTGTGGAAGTTGTGAGACTGCAAGAGGACAGGACAGCACACAGTGGCTGGGTTTGTGTGTCCTCCTTAAATAACATCTCCTCTTGATGCAGATTATTGGTCTAGCCAGACCCAACCTAGTAGGATATGTTTTATGTTAGCATATTCTTACGTTCTTTACTACAGCACAGGGTAATAAGAGGGGACCTGACCTATTTCTGCATGTGGTCAGATGATGTCAGGCCTCTTGAAGTGTTGGCTGTTGGCCAGTTCAGCAGGATGAGACTGAAGCAGTCTACCTGSCTCCTCAGGTTGTGCCTTTGTGTTTTGTGCTGGGAGAAATGATGTCAGTAGTGGGGCAGACTGTGTCCATTCAGAYGAGAAGTGGGAGTCCTAATGTCCTACTTGCTGGCTTGATTTGGCTGAGACAGTTCTGCTCATGGTCCCTACTCCATGATGTAGATCTTCTAAAGACAGCAGTGCTTCTTGTGTCAGCAGTAGAGCACAGTGGCTCCATCCTCAGATGTTCTCCTCCCCTGCATCACTCTCATCTTCAGAAGTGTTGTGGGTTGACTGAGCCAAAGGTAGGGACACATTTGGGAGGAGACCACCCCATGATGAGGAATTCAGGGGAATAGTAGGAGGTAGAAGGAAGGGGGAAAGGCAGTCCAAAGCTCTATGAGGGATCATCCTTTTGCTTTAGATGCAAATACCTCTTGCTAATACCTCATGCTGGGAAGCAACTTTTTGCCCTCATGTCAGTAAGGGCAGCCTCTTGGCTCCTTGCTTTGATAGCATGTAAAAGCTATATCATCATGTGAATGATTAAAGATTCCTTCTGATTTTAGTCTCTATAGAACTGAGGAATGAAGAGCTTTGTAGTACATTGGTGCCAGACACAGTAGGGAAGAGTTAAAGCATTCCAATTACTTTTCTCTTTTCCTTTAAAAAAAAAAGAAAAAAAAAGCRAGATCATTCTAGAAACACACTTCTATCATCATATTAACTAGGGAAAGAGAGGGCCCTCTTCTAGGTGTCCATATTCCTGCCAAAGGGCTATTATTCCTGCAGGTCTTTTTCTCTGCAGAATTTCAAACACTGTTTCCTAACAACTTTCTYATAAGCATCCAAACCCATTTGAGTTTAGCTTCAAAGTCCATCAAGTCCAAGATTCACTGATGTTGTACCATCACTCTAATACATGTGGTTGGGATTGTTTTCTTTTGTCTACCACAGAGCCATCATGTCACATTTTGCTTCACATTAAATCACTGAGATKAAAAAAGAATGTTCTTGTGGATTAGCACAGGACTTAGCCCTAGGAAATGTTGGTTCGATTCTCATCTTGGTCACATATGCAGCAAAACCATCACGAGCCTCTTGATCTGTTTGGAATCAAATTCACTGGCAGAAGGGCAATGAAACCTGCAGGTCTCATTTCTCTATTTGTATAATGAAATGGTCACGATAACCTAGTCCCTTGGAGAGTTTGAGAATTATTAACCCTAACACCCAGAATACCCTGATATTTCCCTATTGAGTGTTATTCAAGAATCTGGAGGGAAAGACTAATCATACATRAGGTAAACAAGTAGCAAATGGATTATATGAGAGTAATTCCACGTGAAGCAGTGTAACAAAATTAACATTTGAGTGATGACAAATTGAGAGCCTTTGGGGATGAAAGCACTGGAAACAAGGAAACAGTGAAGAGATTTCTAAGAGGTGAGAAATAAACCAAAATGAGCTCTATTTTTTCTCCCTGGCCCATGCTCTTACATTCAAGATTTTGCTTTCAGGTGATGAATAATAAGCGATGCAGACAGAAAAAAAATCCATCTGTCTCTATGCCAGGTTTCATTAAATGTTGGCCACAGAAGTAAATGGAGGCATAAAGAAGGCAGAATGGTAAACTAAATACAAAGTACTGAACAAGAGAATGGCATTTTATCATAGGCAGCATCACAAGAAGTAGTTTTCTGTCTGGAGTGGTAATGAGAGCACTGACATCTTGACTTCAGGTGTTTCCATGAGTAAGAAAATCCCACAAATTGACTTGTGGAGGGAGGGAGAGATTTCCTGTAGTCAGGGACCAACCATTGTGAGACTGAGAGGGACTTCATAGTGGAGGGATGCAAACAAGACCTGTGGATCTCATAAGGAAAAGCTCTTGCAAGCTTGTGCTGCAAGCAGTGCACACCTGATACTGTCTTTTCAGTACAGCCCAATGCTCCAGTTCATGTTGGAGGTCGCTGAACATAAGCCCAAAAGTATGGGTTTTGCGGGCATGGAAGGAGGGGATGTCCCAGCACTTCTTGTGCCAATGCCATATGCTGATTCTTGAAAAAATTTACTTTACAGACCTTCCTAGAAGGTACTTATCATGTAGAAATAATGGGAGACATGGGAACCCTGAACTCGGTAGTAGTATAATTGCATTAAATCCATGCTGCTGCAGAAAGATGGGAGCATGAYAGGCTTTTGTCTGCTCTTCAGGCACTGCTCCATCAAAAGACGTAACTGTAACCACATAGTGTAAGGGAGATGTCCAGGCAGGAGCTTTTCTGCTGTTAGTTCCCAATCCTTCCCTGAGATCCTTTGRTCAAGACTTTAGGACACTGCAAGTTGCTCCTCTGTTATAGCCAGCCATTTCTCAAGGCGCAGAATGAAGAGGTTAAGCTCTGACCCCACTTGGAGAACAGCAGGACTTCTAGCATGGTCAAGGCTGGCTGTGAAAATGGCTGTGCAAGGATATTTCACAGAAGCAACATGAACTCTCTCTCCCAATCTCTGCAAGCCCAGACGCTGCCCAGAAATGCAGAATTCTCTTCTGTCAAAATGTGAAGGCATCAAGGTTTGGTGTTGTTCCATATTAAAAGTAAAGGAACACCATTTGAAACCTTGAATGGAAAGGACAGTTTGCCAAGAAAATGCCAAGGAACTGGCATTGATGATAGGCATTTTATCATGCCTATGATAAAATGCCATGCTCTTATTCAGTGCTTTGTATTTAGTTTACCATTCTGCCTTCTTTATGCCTCCATTTCCTTTCAAGACTTAAAGATAGGGCAAGAGAGGCTTTCATTTCAGCCAGTGCTCAAACAGCTAAGCCACTGACTAATCTGGGTGTGTATCTAAGCTTATCTTCCAGAAAAGAAATCTATGAAACATATAAACCTTTCCCATATTCATATTTCATTAAAAAATAACTATCTGAAAGAAAAACAAACAAACAAACCTTAAAGAAATTGATGTTTGTATCAAAGCAGAATTGACTAGTGCTGCAGGTGGAATMTAGGCAAGGGAAAGGACTGATTTGGCCTGTATCCTCTGCTGCTCTTGTATAGTTACCTTCATCTTAGTTAAGTCATCTGAACTTCATCTAAGTTAAATCATCTTTATCTTGCAGCAGGTATGACTTTAGTTTTGYAGAAGAGAAAATGAGAACTGGTCTGGCTTTGTAAGTCACGGCACTTCCCCCAGCCAAATTTAGGCATTTACTCAGCGATGATTACTAATGCATCGGAGTTACTCTTTATTGAGTGCAAGTGGAGCCCAGGGTGCCTTGCTTCTACATAGTCTCCTTTGCTGTAGGTGATCATGGCTAGTCAGATGTATTGGTCATTGAGGGATAGACAACTACAAGTCATATGTGTCTTTAAGAAGCTTCCCTACTGACTGTGTGGCTTTAAATATCCTAAGGGGCTCCAGCAAGTCTATGCTCCCTGCTGAGACATCTCTGTTTGAGCACAGAAGGAAAAATGCATTAGCTGATGAAAAGATATTAATAATGCAGAGAAAGGTAAAATTCTTTCAGCTCTACCGTAACATATTCAAGCTGTTTGGAATATTTGGCTCTGATTGTGCGTCTATACCCAGTGATGCGTTTACTTTGATCAAGGCATTATGGCAACAATTTCCACTGATAAAGTGTGCTTCTGTTAATGAGATCACCTGGGCCAGTGATTGGAGAGATGACAACTGTGTATTCATTTCTAGGTTGTTCAGATATTCCCTGCTTTATGTTCTGCCTCCAGTCACAAAGTCAAAGTAAATATCCATCAACTCAACAACAATTCTTCTCTGACTTTCCCCTTAAAATCACAGTTTATTTGCATTGAAGAACCTGGCATCAAACAAGAGATAAGACGAGCCAGGGGAAAAAAATGTGCACCGTCCCTCAGCTTTCTCTTTGTGCCAYGAGGAATAAATGAACTTGAAATAGTGACTTTGACTCAGATGCTGATAAAACTACGGGTCATTATTTTACCTTTCCAGGGGGTGGAGGAAGTCATGGGAAGTTCAGGGCTAAGAGAAGCTAATTCCCCTTAAGCTCACTCCTGTACAGGTTACAGGCCAATTGAGAGTGAGAACAGCTTGGATCGTAATTTAAAGTTGCTCTAAATTAAGTCAACAGCCATCAGAAAACTCAGCAGCCACTGAGAATGAGACTGAAATGGAAATGCCAGTGCAGCTCTGATTACAATGTTTGCAGCAAGAAAATTGTCAGGAGAAGGATGAAGTTATTAAAGGGTTTGACTCTTGAAGTTAAACCCTTGGAAATCCATTCTGCTCTTTTAATGTTCACATTGTTACAACATCAGAACAAGTCCTAGGAGTGTATTAAGCAATATGGTTAAGTATGATAACATCTGTGGTGTTAACTTCCTTCTTTCTATTGTCTTTTTCCAAGAAGAATTGTAAGGGCAGCACAGAATTTTGGGCTACATTGATTTTCTTCTGTATTTATGTAGAAGGAGATTTGTACCTGGAGAAGTCAGTAAGACATGTGAGGATCCATATGTCTTCATGGAAATCATTCTGCAGTCTTTGACAAGCTCTGCTGAAACCTCTGATTATATTTACATGAGAAGGTGAAGATAGACTCACCCTTTCTCCACACCATGCCAAGATGGACAGCCTGGACTTGGTGCCTAGTTCTTGCTGAGGATCAATAATCTTGGAAGGGAAGACAAATAGCTTTGGTATAGCATGGCAGATAATAAGGATCTAATGTTAGTAGCTCAGCACCAGGGTAGACTGAGCCCATTTCTGCCTGTATGCTCTTCGCCCTTCTAGTTCCTACAAGGTGAAATCTTAAGCATAAAGTATTATGTTTCCTTTTATCATGTACTGGGTTTGCTGATCTCCCTCCTGGAATTTTAGATATGAAGATAAAGACCCAGAAAGATGACAGCCTTTAAACTCATTCAATATTATGAGAATAATAATATTGCAATAATAATAATACTGTGATAATAATAATCTGTGACAATTCCGTGATATAAAGAATAAATGCTGCTGTGACTGAGTCTCCAAGTCCATTTTCATTTCTCTCCTTTTTTCTCCAGGACTTCATAACATGACACTTGGGATTGAACAAGTAGCTGCTGGTGAGTGAGGAAAGTTAAAGTGGAATCACCACCCATCAAGACTTTCCTCTTTGTTTCAATTACTTGACCTGAACCAAGTGGGAGCATGACAGCAGAGCATTGGTATCAAAGGGGAGGGCTGGCAGACTTTTTCCGTTCTAAACACTGATATTCGATTATCTACAACAACCTTTTACTCTTTCTTAGGTTAACATTTTTTCCCCTCATATCCACCTCAGCAAATCATATCTTATTTGTTTTTATTTTTAGAAAATTGAATCAAAGTGGTTTTGGCCGTTTTCAGGAATGAGGTTAGTAAAATATTTCAGTTGTTTCAGCATTTCTGAAAAATCTTGGGGACTTTTCTATTCCTTTCGCTTCCATTGAGCATTTTGAAAGAGCTTTTCCATCCCTGAAAAAACAACCTAAATCTGAACAAAGTGCTAGTCCTTAGAGATTTGACCAACACTAGCAGTGAAATTCCCAACGTCTTCCAGCCAAAAGCTGAGCAGGATTTTCTTTGGACTAATGGTTCTGGTCTATAACAGATTGGGTATTCAAGATGAAGAGTTTTAATTACGGTTCACAAGGTAGGGCTATCTGTAGGGCTATCTGTAGGCCTGGGGAATAAGGGATCATGTTTTGCACTCACAAGGGCTTGCACAGCTTTAGATCCTGATGTAAGAAAAACATGATTCTAAGTCTCATTGTTCTCCTGCCACCATCAAATAACCATAAAGTTTCCTGGTGGAGTTTCTCAAAGATAAAAGTAAAAAGATATTTATATGATTAAAGACTATATGAATAATAACATAAATGCACATGGGATCTAAATTACGGTGCCACATTGGATTAACAGTGCACTAACAGTTAAGATTAATTATAGCATTTCCAAAGCTAGGAGTACTTKACTTAGTGACCATATCAATGTATTTTTATTGTTACTTTTTGGCGTGCAATTATAGTATAGGCAGATGGGAAAGCAGGAAGAAATGAGAGTTGTTGGATGACGCTCRTTCCTGTTGACCTAACTCCTTTGCTTCACAGTGAGCAGAGAAAAASAAGATTTTTATTCTCCTACTTTAAAATCTTGTCTAGTAAATAAATAATGTTCCTCTTTGTAATGCATCTTCTACAGTCCCCCATGCTCAAGCTCCCAAATGAGCAATCGCATTGCATTGTACCTCAATAAGGAGGGACCRAAGGGCTGACAAAGAGCCAGCTCTGTGGCTGGTATATGTTCAGGTCAACTGAATAATAAGGCTGCAGACAAGTAAAGGTTGTTGTTATTATTTGCATTTAGAAGACACCTGACCAGGACAGGAATCTGCCATTTTAAGCATGTCAGACATTAATAAAGAGTTTTCACTTTCTGCACACATGCATTGGGAATGTACAAAGACACAGAGAGGTGATGAGATATTCCCGCAGCTGCGTTTTGCAAAGCARTGGCGGACTAGGAGGAAGACCCAGGTGTTCTGCTTACCAGCCTTACATGTGTGCCCATCGTCACAGCACATCTGATGGGACTCTGAGAGTTTGCCTTCAAGAGTTTACTCCACCCCTGAATGGTTGAGGGATGTGCTGCATCTGAGCAGAGAAAAATTAAGTCTGTTTTTGCAATGAGACATGAACTATTTCCCCCTCAACTCACATCATGGCTGGTGAGATACTGCTTTGGTTTCTAGTGAAGATGGAAGCCTTTATTTCCTGGTCTGAGTAATGGGCAAAGCAGGTTTGGACTGTTAAAGCACCTCATAATTCTCAGTGCTCATCATCATCAGCTGTCCTTTTGCCTGGAGAACTTAATAAATGCAATGTGATCATGGGTGAAAGCTCCTTCATGCAGTGCAGGCTGGTTCCCTGGCAGACTGAAGAGGGAAGAGGAGTTCTTAGATATCCTTGTGGYACCAGTAACATTGAGTGTTACACACGTAGCAAGGATTATACTAACCCTGAAATAACCCTGCTCAAGTACAGCTCAATAAACCCTAAAACCAACACCGAGGCTGAGGGAGGAGGATGTGGGGGGAAGGGTGTTCAGTCTGAACAGCCCATTATTAGGCCCCAAATCTTTTTCTTCCTTGTGTCCAGGGTTGTGACTACAAACTAAGCTTTGATGGTATGTTCATTTCTAATGTGAGAAGAGGAGGGTGAAATTTTGTTGACTTCTGGAGATAAAAGTCCTTGAGGGAGGATGAATCAGCCTTCCAAAGGTGCTGTCTGCATATCAAAGTGAAACTATCATTGCTTAAGCCAGAGGTGCTCCATCTGCATTTGTGGCAGACAGGAGGCAGCTAGAAAATTTTGCAGCAGGATAAGGTTTCTTAAATTCCAAGAGAGCCTGGGGAATCCTTAAGATCTGCTGAGAAGCTTCAGTGAAACTTGTTCATAGCCAGAAAAGCCTTGTGTGTCAGTGAGGGAAGATGTTTAGGGAGGTTGTCAATTCTGAATGGTAACATTCAGATGGGAGAAGTGTTATTGGATCATGACCTTGGATCCCAATACAATGAGGAGATACAATGATTATAWTCTCACTTCACCTTTTATTGGTTTTTATGTTTCTCTGTTTGTTTCCAATTTTGCTATCATGTTCCTAAAGYTTTTTTTGGCAAAGATAAATCTCTTATCTTCCTTATGTTTGTCTGCTGTCAGAAGTAATCTCAGGTGAATCTGGCAAACTCAAGGCCCCTCATTTCCCCAGAAACTAGAAAAAAACAACMGACAAAACAMACCCTCAAAAGAGGCCTCCTTCAAACCTTTCTGATATGTTTGAGGACTGACAAATCCAGGATAGAAACGTTCACGGCTTTTACAGGCAGGCAAGACAGCTCTCATTTCCAAGTAGCCACATTTCTAACCAAAGAATGTCCAGAGCCTGAAGCATTATAGTGAGGAAATATTTTTCAGTTTAGGAAAAGGAAAACCAGGAAACTATTTGTGTTTCTCAAGCAGAACCAGGACCACAATACCATGGYCCTAACACCCAGAGCAGCAACGTCCAGGGATCAATACTGCCTTTTACTTGAAACACAATTCCAGTTTTAAGCTTTAAAGTGTGAACAATATTGGCTGTCAGAGATAACAGCAAAGATGTGACTCTGCCCCCTATATTCCCAGAAGCACTGGGAATGGGAAAGAAAGACAGGAAAAGGGAAAGGATTATCCTCTGAATCCAGGTCATGCTGTTAAGAAAATCATGTCAATGACTTCTTTCAACATGTATTTTGAATAAAAGAGCATGCATCTACACATGTGGGAACATGGGTTTGGGCAATTCCAAATGAGTCTTTCATAGTCCCAAAAAACAGTGTTATGAAACCACCAGCTACACTAATAATATTGAGCCACTCAAGAGATGAGGTGCGGAAGGGAGTCAGTGAGATTTCAGGGATCTGGGATAAGGGAAAGGTCTTTATTTCTCTTTCTGCATCCCCTCCTACACTCATTGCACAACTTGTGCCTACCTTTATGCAGCTGGGGCTTGTCCCTGGGGACTTCATATGATGACTGAGGCTCCAGAAGAGGATGGCACTAGGGACGCTGGCCCCACTGGGAGGCACGCAACCATATTTCAGCACAACCTTTTCCCTCAGTCAGGAAGCTCAGTCATCTTCCAGGACTCAAGAGCCCCTTATGAACCCTGTGTATGCAGCAATGCTGCTCTGATTCACCCTGTCAAGGAAGGAGAGGAGGGAGGAGGATGAGGGACTGTTGGAGGAGCAGCCATTTTTTGGAAAAGGAGAGATGATGGGAGGTGCTCATTAATTCAAACAGGAACAGGGCTGAGCCTTGCAAATTGGCACAGAGTGGGGTGCAAATCTAGTGTTCATGAGACTGCAATAGTGTTGGCACCTCGGTGGGGATTCATTTCACTAAATGTTATTGTACACAATGGAGATGACTCAATCTGACCAAACCATACCAAGCTTCTTGTATGGTCAGAGTAGAGCAAGTCAATAGACTTGCTGGAGTTTAGTGATTTGCCTCATCTAAATTATTGATGTGTCTCATTCTGTATGTGTTCTGGCCATTGGTTACATCTCTGCTTTTTATAATTGTACCCAGATGACTACCTTGTAGACTTCTAAACTGCTATATTGGGTTTGGCTGGGATAGAGTTACTTTTCTTCATAGTAGCTAGTRTGGGGCTATGTTTTGGACTTGTRATGAAAACAATGTTGATGACATAGGGAAGAAGYGGAAAGGGGGGCAAGTTYGGGATCCACCTGTCCCAATGGGGAAAACGGGTTTTTGGGYRTAAGCTGGTGGGGCTGATGATTGAGGGAGCATTAAACTAGAATCAATGGGGAAGGGGATACCAACAGGATTGAAGTAGGTAAGCCAAGGCTTGGCATGGCATTGCCTGAGGGTGGCAATGCTAGCGGGAACATTTACACTGCTCCTGGGAGCATAGAGGGCTCAGGATCGTACCTGAAATGTTTGTATACCAATGCATGCAGCATAAGAAAAAACCAGGATGAACTGGAAGCGCTGGTCAGCTCCCAGAGCTATGGTATCACTGGGATTAGTGAGACTTGGTGGAATGAGTCCCATGACTGGAGTGCTGGGATGGAGGGCTACAGGCTGTTCRGGAGGGATAGGCAGGGCAGGCGAGGTGGAGGCGTTGCACTATATGTAAAGGAGAGATTTGATTGCACAGTCCTTAGTTAGTGATGATRGGGTTAAGAGCCTCTGGATAGGGATTAGGAGGATCGAAAACAAAGGAGATGTYATAGCAGATGTCTACTACTGATTGCCCATCCAGGATGTAAGCACTGATGAGTTATTTTATAGGCAATKAGGAGAAATTTCTGGATTGGTAGCCCTTGTCCTTATGGGAGATTTCAAATTCCCAGACATCAACTTGGAATATCATACTGCTGTGACGAGCAGGTCTTGGAAATTCTTGAAGTTTGTAGGAGAGAACTTCTTGTCACAGGTACTCCGTGAGCCAACTAGGAAAGATGCTCTCCTAGACTTGCTATTTGTGGACAGAGAAGGACAGGTGGGGGATGTGATGGTAGGTGGATGTCTTGGCCACAGTGATCATGAAATGGTTGAGTTTAAATTTTTCAGTGTAATGAGAAAAGAGTTACTACCCTGGACTTCAGGAGAGCAAACTTTAAGCTATTCAGGGAGCTATTTAGCAGAGTATGCTGGGAATCTGCTTTTAAGGGCTTAAGAGTCCACRAGTGCTGGTCAGTCTTTAAGAACCCCCTTTTAAAAACACAGGAGCAGGCAATTCCACTGTGTTGTAAGTCAGGCAAATGGGGCAGAATACCAGCTTGGCTGAACAGGGAACTCCTCGTGGAGCTCWGAAGGAAAAAGAAACTRTATGATCTCTGGAAATGAAGTCAGGCTTCACAGGAAGAGTACAGAGCTGTGGTTCATTTATKCAGGGAGAAGACATGAAAGGCCAAAGCTCAATTAGAGTTGGAACTGGTCAGTGTTGTTTCAGAAAACAAGAAGGGCTTTTTTAATTATGTTAATAGCAAGAGGAGGTGTAAAGAAAACATTGGACTGATACTTGTTGAAGATGGTCACCTGACTAATAGGGATGAAGAAAAAGCAGAGGCATTCAATGCTTCTTTTGCCTCAGTCTTCAATAATACTGATAGACCTTGGKCTGACTGGTCCCCTGAGTCAGAGACCACGAGTGTGCGAACAGTGACTTTCCATTGGTGGACACTGAAATTGTAAGGGACCAGCTGTATCAGCTGAATGTTCACAAGCCCATGGGGCCTGATGGGATTCATCCTAGAGTTGTGAAGGAGCTAGCGGATGTTATGGCAGGACCCCTCTCTATCATCTACCAAAGGTCTTGGGAGTCTAGGGAGGTCCCTGCTGACTAGAAGCTAGCCAATGTTATTCCAATCTACAAAAAGGACATGTAGACCCAGGGAACTACAGACCTGTTAGTCTAACCTCAGTTCCTGGAAAAATTATGGAGAAGGTTATACTGAGTACTACTGAAAGGCATTTAAAGAATAATACAATCACCAGGCACAGTCAACATGGGTTCACAAAAGGAAAGTCCTGTTTAACAAATTTGATATCCTTCTATGGTAGGGTCACCCGCCTAGTGGATGAAGGGAAGGCAGTGGATGTAGTTTTTCTGGATTTTAGGGAGGCCTTTGATACTGTTCCTCACAGCATCCTTCTGGACATGTTGTCCAACTTTGGGATGAGCGGGTTYATGGTGCACTGGGTGAAGAACTGGCTGAAGGACAGAGCTCGGAAGATTGTAGTGAATGGGGCTACATCTGGCTGGCAACCGGTCACCAGTGGTGTTCCTCAGGATTCAACTCTAGGGCCAGTCCTGTTCAATATATTTATCAATGATCTGGTTKCAGGAGTTGAATGCATCATTAGCAAGTTTGCTGATGATGYCAAACTGGGAGGTRCTGTTCATTTTCTTGAGGGACAGGAGGCCTTGCAGAGGKATCTAKATAGWTTGGAGCATTGGACTATGATTAAYGGGATAAAATTTAGCAAGTCGAAATGCCRGACTCTGCACCTAGGACGGAGTAACGGTGAACACAAGTATAAATTGGGAAGGGAGTGGCTGGAGAGCAGCCCTGCAGAAAGGGATCTGGGGGTGCTGGCTGACAGCAGGCTCAATAGCACTCAGCAGTGTGCCCTGGCAGCCAAGAGGGCAAACCGCATCCYGGGGTGCATCAAACACAGYACAACCAGCAGGTCAAAAGRGGGGATTATCCTGTTGTATTCAGCATTGGTGTGGCCTCACCTTGAATACTGTGTGCAGTTCTGGGTCCCACAATTTAAGAAGAATGTGAAGGTCCTTGAAAGTGCCCAGAGAAGGGCAACAAAGCTGGTGAAAGGGCTGGAAGGCATGTCCTATGAGGAGCCGCTAAGGACGCTGGGCTTGTTTAGTTTGGAGAAAAGGAGGCTGAGGGATGACCTCATTGCTCTCTACAGCTTCTGAGAAGGGGAAGGGGAAAGAGAGGTGCTGATCTCTTCTCCCTGGTATCCAGTGATAGGACGCATGGGAATGGTTCAAAGCTGTGCCAGGGAAGGTTTACACTGGACATTAGGAGGCATTTATTTACCAAGAGGGTGATCAAGCACTGGAACAGGCATCCTAGAGAGATGCCCCAAGCCTGTCAGTGTTTAAGAGGCATTTGGACAACGCCCTTTACAGCATGCTTTAACTTTTGGTCAGCCCTGAATTGGTCAGGCAGTTGGACTAGATGATTGCTGTAAGTCCCTTCCAACTGAAATATTCTATTCTATTCTATTCTATTCTATTCTATTCTATTCTATTCTATTCTATTCTATTCTATCTATTCTAACTTCAGAGTTATGGTGTTTGTCTTCCCAAGTAATCATTACGCGTGATGGAGCCCTGCATTCCTGGAGATGGCTGAACACCTGCCTGCCGATGGGAAGTAGTGAATGAATTCCTTGTTTTGCTTTGCTTGGGTGCACAGCTTTTCCTTTAATTATTAAACTGTCTTTATCTCAACCCATGAGTTTTCACACTTTTACCTTTCCTATCCTCTCCTCCATCCCACTGAGGGAGGAGTGTRTGAGTGGCTGCGTGGTGCTTAGTTAAACCACAGCTGCAGACAGCTAAAGTTAGGGGAAATGAACCCTAGCCTTCATCGCTGTAGTTTAGTTTGGTTTGGTCTTGCATGCATGTCTTCTCATCACAATATTCCCTTGATATTCAGTGTTGCATACCTTCATTTGAAAGCAGCCATTCTGTGACTTAACAACACATTATAATGAAACTAACTAACACTCCAGTTCACAATTTCTTTTTGCAGGTTTCACATTAATTTTCTATAGTGACTTTGTTGTCATTCTTATTATTACTATCCCACCTTCATCTCCAGGAAGAACCCTGGAGACCTAGCAGTAGAGAGTACAAGGAGAGGAGAAAACAGAAGCCCCGCAAGCAAATGCAGCCTCCACATAGCTCACAACAGATTGCATAACACCTCCCTATTTTAAAGTGGGAAAAAATGATTTTCAGCTAGAAAAAACAGCCAAAATAAAGCAACAAACCAATAACAGGCACCAAAGTCTGATGCTCCTGAACACCACACTCATGATCTAACCTCTAGGCCTTACCAACAAAACACATAACTAATACTGGTGTTTTGAAATTCTGTATTGAGTGCATTGATTCATGTAAGCACTGCAACATAACCCATTTAACAGATTTGCTTTTAATTCTGTCCTTCTTAAAATATTCCTTGGTCAGATTTAATATTTCACAAAGCAGCAGCTTCCTGGTGTGTACTAAAGACACCCTGCCTATGTGTCTGCTTCTGAAAATAACTCCAAGAGCCTTGAGCTCCTTAAAAATGTGTGGACCAGAAGATTGCTCAGGGATATGAGGATCCCTGATTAAACACCCTGTATTACTGGAGATTTCCAGTCCGTGACCAGCAAGCCTTCAGGCAAACATGAGTTCCCAGAGGTTGGACTATGTATGAGAAACGAAGTGCTGAAATGATATATTAGATAAGTGAGGCAAATAAGCAGAGATTATTCAGAAATTAGTTTTCAGATGATAACAGGGCACCCGATATTCCAGACAAGCATTTTTTAGGGAGAGAGGGACAGAATTTGCTAGCTGTCTTCTTTTTCTTTTTCTCTTTTTTCTTYTCCCATTTTTTCAGCCATTTTCCAGTAAGATCAAAATGTCTGCAAAAATATGASTGTCTTTCAAACCTCATTTTGCTGTTGTTCTTCAATCCAATTAATTGTCTGTGTTGAGCACCAAAGTTCTTATGTGTGATGTATTACCCCTTGATTTTTGTCCCCAGAATCTCCTGTAACATCCTGAACCACTTATTGCCCTCTTACTTCAGATTCTTGTCAATGCCTCATCATGATGCAACTTTTTCTGTGAAATCAAAATCATCTCTGCCCTAGTTTTGTTTTATGCAGAGCAAGGATTGCACAAGAAAAGGGATATTTCAGTTCACTGATTGACCCAAAACCAAATAAACAATTTCAGTTCAAATTGACCAGAAATGAACAATTTTTCATCCCTGTGGGAATGGCTATGTATCCTTATAATGAGGACAAAGCCAAGACAGGATCAACATACAGGATTTTAATCCCTGTTTCCCATCAACAAGTTTCACAACCTCTTACCTATTGTTTTGAAGGAGACCTTTTTCCTTCTGCATACAGACTGAGCCATCTACGTTATTCCTTCAGCCCATAGTTCTGAAGAATTTAACCCAGAATCATAAGTAGTCTAACTTTAGAGTTTTACTCAATCCATTCCCAAATAGGTTGATTTAGAAAACTAAAGATACTGAGCTCGTATTTGAACTCAGAAGAGTTACAAAGTTAATTTCCAAAATGCCACTTGAATTGAACCGCTGTTGATTAACCTAATCAGTTTTGTTTTTTTTTTTAAATTAGAAAGCATGTTGTTTTAATTAAAATAAATTTCAGTGTTGGAAAAATGAAAACAGACTAATTATAATAAAAGTACAAGGTACTTCTATTTCCAATCCATGTGTTTAACTTCCAGAAAACTAAACTGAAGATATGGCTTAAACTCACTCTCCCATTTCCATCTCCTTCTTCTTTCCACTGCTAAAGGTGACAATTTCCTTTCAAGGTGGATACGACACAGCATCTCAATTTCACCATGCCATAGAGTCTTGGAGAACAGGTTTGTGAACAAAGAAATAATTCGACTCAGAAATGTGTAACTACAATTTTTCAAAAATGAATCATTGAAGAAATTTTAGTTGGTAGTACACCATCCGTGCCAAGGAATGCTCAGTGCAATCTTTATCAGAACACTTTTCCAGGAATAAGTCAATGGACAGCTTGGGAATATGTCGAGGAGACAGTTTGTATACAGTAGTATGAAGTATCCAGCTGGACATTTGCAAATAGCATCTCCACTCTTCCTTGTCTGCATGTGTCAGGTGCTCTTACATCAGGCTAATCTCAGCCTTTGCTCTTTTTTATTTCCGAATGCCAGGACTGCAGCTGACACTAGAAGTCATCCCAGAGCAATAGGTCAGGCACAATCACAAGAACTGCTGGACATTCAAGAGCTGCTAACTATTCCCCAAGCCTGTCAGTGTTTAAGAGGCATTTGGACAACGCCCTTAATAACATGCTTTAACTTGGTCAGCCCTGAGTTGGTCAGGCAGTTGGACTAGATGATCGTTGCAGGTTCCTTCGAACTGAAATAGTCTATTCTATTCTATTCTGTTTCCCTTTTTGTACAAATGAGATCTGTAAACAGGAGATTCTTTATTTGACAGGGGGCAAAGCATAAGGAAGAATTAAGAGGTTTCAGTGGTGGATTCTGAGACATTTTCTTTTGCAACCAAACATTTCTGGGAACCTTCCCTCTTGACTTAGACCACAGAGCCCAATCAAACATGACAACTGTTTTTGGAAGGAGTTCTGAAGTGATTAAAAGATGCAACCTTTCTCAAACCCACCACTGAGCCTTGGTACCCTCTCCACCCTGTTATTGCTCCAAACCTTTGTCAGTGAGAATGGCTCTGCAGAATAGGAGCAAAACTTCCAGCCTTCTCATCTGCATACAGAATTTGGTCTTTTCCTCCTTTGGACTGGTAAATGAGAGAGGCGATCTTCAAGTTGAATTGCTCCGAGTTGTGAGTCAGCTCACAGCATAAATACAGCTGGAATGTACACAAACGATTCTGCTCATTCCAGTGGTGCAATTTCCCATTATGCTAATTTAAGTTTCATCTTAAGAAATCCTACTATCTGAAGAGATGTAAGCTTGTGTTCCTATTCCTACAAAGGGAGTTGTAGTGCAGACGAGGGTTGCCCTGTTCCCACTGAATACATTCGATCAGGCACTTCCCTTGCACTAGACTGATCCCTTTCCAGGATCTTGCTTCATTCATGTGAACAGTCCTTTCTCACCTCACTTATGTGCAGTGGGATTCCCCACATCAAGGTTTGCAGCATTTCCTTTCCAAGATGTGATGTGGGGAGGGAATAAATCCAGAAGAGAGAGATTGCAACTGGATGTGCTGATACATCTTTGCTACATAGCAGTAAAAAAGCAAATACCTGTCTAGCAAGACATTCCTTAATTCCTGTTATTGTACCAAGTGGAGTTCCTCATGGAAGCTGACTTTCTTCTTCCAGGTCTGTTTATCATGATACATGTGGGATCAGGCCAACCATTTTTACTCATTCTTCTCTCCTTCTTTCTAACATAGAGATATCAGACTCATCCATGCTGTATGAATGCTGTATGCTCTGTCGTGCCTTTTCAAGACCTACTGGTGCCTGCTTTTTCCCACGCTGCCCCTGACAGCAGCAGACATGGGCTTGAGGCTCCTGATGGCCAGTACGAAGTTTAATGTCTTCCCTGGATTACTTCTGARGACTGATATCTCAACTTGGTCATCACTGGCACAAACAGGCTCTGCCTCAGCTGTAACCTTTTATTCTGTGTTTGGGATAGGGACCTACCCCAGGAAAAGCCAAGGAAAAATTATAGCCCTTTCTTCAGGCATTAAAGCAATAATATTTTTTGGTTAAGAAGTTGGCAAACATCTTACTGACTGAAGTGGGAACATTCAGAGATAAAAGTGTGAGGTGCCACTTCTCCTTTGCCAGGGCAATAACAGATCAAACCTCTGCAAATCGGGAACAAAGGCAGATTTTGCAGAGCAATCCATGGCAGGGACTGCAGGAGGGCTTAGCCTGCTGTGCATATCAAAGTTTCTCTTGTATGCCTTGTCTCATTGCAGCTTTAAGAAATTCCTGAGGAAGGGAGCTGCCTTAATAGCAAGTTGTACCACTTTTAAAGCCGCATTTGTATCGCTCACACAGCAAGAGTTCTTGTCACATGGAAGCCATCGAATCAAAACACTGACATGGCAAGAGAATAAGGCGAGATAATGAAATGAGAAATTAAGAGCATGAAAAGTAAATGCTGTAGAAAAGCTGACACTTCATAACACTCCAAGTGAACACTTGCCTGTATTTCAAAGTCAACCGATAAGAAATTATTTGCTTTTCTTATATAACAGAAATAGATAAAGGATTCCGTTTGGACAGGAGAAGATTCCACTAGGCTGCAATTTACGTATGAATGCTCAATATTTAAGGAAATTGCTTCTTTCACTTTGTCAACTGGCATAAATGTATGCTAAAGAGGGATTCATTAGAAAAAGCCATGCAATGCATGAGCTCAGCTGAAATAATCCTGATCTCACCAGGCAGGTGTTTTGCATCCTATTATGGCATATTGAGCTGCAGGAGGCTTGCCACATGGGTTGTGTTGTTCTTCCGTGAAAACAGAGCACAAGGAGCTCACCTCTCTCCCTTAAAACAAGTTGCCATTTACTGTATGTGCACTCGTTATGGAAGTAGTCATCRTAGCTCACAGGTCTGCAGTTGTCCAGAAACTGCCTCTCAGTTTGCACCCTTGTGAACCCTGCACTCTAACCTCCATGGTTGGTTCTGCAGGCTGCTGCAGAATTCCATCAGCCTCTGATCAGTATCAGCAGAAKTTCCTTATGCCCCAGAGAAAAGCTAAGAGCCTTACAGGACTTGCGGGTTTCTTTTTTATTATTTTTGATGGTTCATCCAAGCCATTTTCAAAGGATGATGTGAACATGTCACTGCTCAGGTGGCTAACTTCTTAGTTTCATCTACTGGATGATCTTTTTGAGGCAATATACTCATATTATCATRCACAGAATCTAATAGAGAGAACCCACAGGACTCATCTTTTCTGTAATCTAATTTTAGGGTTATACTTAGTAATGTGGATACTTTAGTAACGTTAGTAAGAAGACCTGATCCTCATCCATTACTTTTATCTATAGCAGCTTTCCTAAGCTGTAATGGGATATAGCTAGGTTAATCCAACATCTCAGATTTCTATCATTGCCATGCTACGTGGAAGGAGATTGTGCCACGTGGATGACACTTTTCAAGTATAGCTATACTACTACTAAATAAGATGTTGTGGGCAYTATGTCCTTGTTTGTCCATACAGCACAACTGTTAGCTGACTCCCCAGCACCGATTAACTTCTTAAAGGCACATCTGCTGTAGTGGAAGATAGCTGGAAGCAGTAGTGTTGGGATGTACAGAGATGTCAGTTTGTTCACTTAGAGCAATCCCTGAAATCTGTGAAGACAGTGACTGTTGTCAAAGCCTGTGGATCCAGCAGCACACAAAGGAATGGCATAGTTATCCCCTGTACCAATCTGTGTGTCCTTCCCCAAGCTACACAGTGCCACTTGGCCGMCACTCCCTGGGTATAGGAAAACAGTAGGAAACCAGGCACCTCTCTGGTGGTGGTCAGAAAAGGATGGATGCCTTCGGCACACATTCAAGGAGAAGCTTTCATTCATACTTCTGGATRCAGAGCAAAAGAGCTCCACTGCAGGAGTCTGTGACCTTGGGGAAAATGAGAACGTCAGATGAATGTCGTGAGAGATTTTCATGCCAGATGAGAATGTGTGTAGTACCAGATTAGTGACTCACCTGCTATTTCAGATTCCCACCCAGAAGGGGATTAATTCAGGTGCAAGTTCAGCTCAAGTCTATCTAACTCTGTGCAGGTACCTTTACTTGATCGTACCAAAGGAGAATTACCATCTTGGGGCYGTTAGAAATGCATTCCGCTTAATTGCATCCTGCAACAATGAAGGTTTTCCAACTGTTCACAGAACCATTTCATGAGAATAAGTTCTTTTGTGACATTATGTTCCAGTAAAAGATTTTGAAGGGACAGGGGAAGAGGAAGGTTCAGGGGTCCTTACCAGTGATCTGCAGACATTTTTTTCAGGGAAGATCTTTCCTTSCTCTAGAAGGAGATGTGTAATCACCACAGCTCCCAAAAAGACAGTCATAACTTGAACTGAAGTGAGCATGGGTGAGGATTACTTACATTCAGGCTTTTTTGTGATGACCTTGCTGCTAATGAGGTACCATCCACATTAATTCTGGACAAAAGAAAAAATTTAGTGTATTGGTATCATCCAGCTTTCCCTGCTCCCTAAACTGCCATTTATCACACTGAATCCTGCCCACTAGATCATCAATGGACATAGAAGATGTTTTACCAGGTGTAGCAATGTGCCTTGAGTAAATGTGTCCTAGTTACAAAAGAGGAAAGGAAAAATCAGAAGAAGAAAAGAATAAACCCTGAAAATTTTTATAGATAATGTGAAAGACTGGATCACTTCTTAAATCCTACAGTGATTTCCCAGTCACTCAAATAGGCTGGGCTCCTGACAATAAAGCTGGATTGGAAACAATTAATCTCATGTAGCTTTAGCTGCCTGAAAGGAGGGCAACTCTGAAGTTGGCGCTGAGAAGGTGATCAGAAATGAAAAGAGAATTAGGTTTTTGGATACCCCTAATATTTGTGTTCTCTTTTGAGAGAATGTTTACTCTTAGAAAGYATAAAAGCTCTACAGGTAAATGGTGTCAAATAAACAACAGAGTAATAAACGTTGAGAGCTGTTTATTTTGTTTTTATGGGCCCTGCAAAAATTACAAACACTTTATTTTTAAATAAATTCTTGGAGTGTTCATTGCTATACCAGCTTTTGATAAAACCCCCTCTGATGTTCATATTCAAGTTTTGTAATACCAAACATAGGACATTCCAAAATGCCCTACTCCTGGCTAAATGACATATGTGCCTGCAAGATGTGACTGTCAGTCCAGTTTCACCCGGAAACCTTGGGAAGAGACTCAATGACGAGGTTAATCAAAGAAAGACGGTAATACACTACTTGCTAGATGGAAAATAAAGCATCCTCCCTGATGCTTTTAGAAATAGTTGAGATTTACATGGAAATAGGCATTGCTAGCCTGACTCCTGAACTTTAAATGTAAATTGAGCATCTGGAGTGCTTTTTACATGGGCATTTGAAGTACAAACAGAAATTATGCACTTGGATGATTTTTATAAAGCCCTTTAATAGCCGTTACTATAATCTTAAAATAATRATTATAAAGGGAGTAGGCTGGCCAAAGGGCTCAAGAACAATTTTTTGGCTTTCTCATTTGTACCTTTTAAGTTCAGTTCATCCCTCAGTATGTCTTGGGTGAACTTAAGGGCCTTGTGAGCAGAAGCTTGACTGGTGAAATGTTTGATTGTGCAAAAATGGCCACCATTTCTGTCTCCTGTCACTTACATTGCAAGAAGTGGGTGCGTGTCCTAGTTAAAGGTGGGTCTGAGACTTCTCATAGAGGTGGCTGTATTGCAAACTCAGTACAGTAATTTCAAATCTGCTTTTTTTTCCCCACTGTTCTGCACTCCCTTCTGGGTCTGGGAAACAAAGAAGAGCGATGAATCTGCACAGAAGAAAAGCGGAAGTGATGTCACTTAATGCTCAAGAAAGGGCTTCAGTGCAGAGATGTGATTAGACATCAGTGTTTCACTCTACCTTCTTGCTCCCAAACAAAGTCTGCAGGTGGTCCTGGGGAAACAAATGTGCCTTGTTTGTCCTTCTGCAATTGCCCACCTTATCTATGTAGATGACAGACTCTCTGAAGCATATTTTTATTTGCATCTTATGTTTAGAGGGTAACCAGTATGCAAGGGGCTCTGATCTTCCTCAGGACTTTGAGGCAATGCTATTCTCTTGCTCTGTTTGGTTTTCTCTATCTGTTCACTACACAGGGCTCAAAAGAGCAGTTCCAGCTGAAGAGTATTTTACGTTTTCTATCACATTGTTGGAGATGAATCTGGTGAGGGATATGAAGAGCAGCAAGAAAGGCTTCTGAAGGTACATCTGCAGTGAAGAAAGACCAGGGAAAATATTGCTGCTGAACTGGGCAGGGCCTCTGGTGACAAAGGATATGGAAAATGTCAAGGTACTCGACAAGCTGGACAGGGGACAGAAAATACAACAAAAGGCTCGTGGGTCAAGATAAGCACAGGGAGAGATCATTCACCAATTATCGTCACGGGCAAAACAGACTCGACTTGGGGAAAATTAATTTAATTTATTACCAATCAAATCAGAGTAGGATAATGAGAAATAAAAACTAAATCTTAAAACACCTTCCCCCCAACCCTCCCTTCTTCCTGGGCTCAACTTCACTCCCGAATTCTCTACCTCCTCCCCCCAAGCTGCGCAGGGAGATGGGGAGTGGGTGTTGTGGTCAGTTCATCACATGTTGTTTCTGCCTCTCCTTCCTCCTCAGAGGGAGGACTCCTCACACTCTTCCCCTGCTCCAGCGTGGGGTCCCTCCCGCGGGAGACAGTCCTCCACGAACTCCTGCAACTTGAGTCCTTCCCGTGGGCTACAGTTCTTCACAAACTGCACCAGTGTGAGTCCCTTCCATGGGGTGCAGTGCTTCAGGAACAGACTGCTCCAGCGTGGGTCCCCCACGGGGTCACAAGTCCTGCCAGCAAACCTGCTCCAGCATGGGCTTCCCATGGGATCACAGCCTCCTTTGGGCACATCCACCTGCTCTGGCGTGGGGTCCTCCACGGGTTGCAGGTGGATATCTGCTCCACCGTGGACCTCCATGGGCTGCAGGGGGACAGCCTGCCTCACCATGGTCTTCACCACAGGTTGCAGGGGAATCTCTGCTCCAGTGCCTGTCGCACCTCCTCCCTCTCCTTCTTCACTGACCTTGGTGTCTGCAGAGTTGTTTCTCTCACATATTCTCACTCTTCTCTCTGGCTGCAGTTGCACAGGTTTTTTTCCCCTTCTTAAATATGCTATCCCAGAGGCACTACCACTGTTGCTGATGGGCTTGGCCTTGGTCAGCAGTGATTCTATTTTGGAGCCAGCTGGCATTGGCTCTATCAGATGTATGTGAAGCTTCTAGCAGCTTCTCACAGAAGTCGCCCCTGTAGCCCCCTCTGCAACCAAAACCTTGCCACGCAAACCCAATGCAGAGGATCAGGTCAGGAAACATTGAAACAAAATGAATGTACCCATAGAATCATAGAATCATATAGTTTGGGTTGGAAGGGACCTTTAAAGGTCATCTAGTCCAACCCCCCTGCCATCAGGCAGGGACATCTTTCAACTAGATCAGGTTGCTCAGAGCCCCGTCCAACATGACCTTGAATGTTTCCAGGGATGGGGCATCTACCACCTCTCTGAGAAAACTGTGCCAGTG
The DNA here is from genome assembly GCA_030449065.1 of Oceanodroma leucorhoa. Classification (NCBI taxonomy): domain Eukaryota; kingdom Metazoa; phylum Chordata; class Aves; order Procellariiformes; genus Oceanodroma; species Oceanodroma leucorhoa. The sequence continues at coordinate 2,679,180 of JASVER010000106.1, forward strand.
TTTCACCGCCCTCATTGTAAAAAATCTCTTCCTTATATCTAGTCGAAATCTACCCTCTTTTAGTTAAAAACCATTCTCCCTTGTCCTGTTGTGGAGGAATGGCTTGTTGAACGAGGCAAAGTGGACTTTGAGCAGCTGGTAAACAAGGAACTTGGAAAGTACCGAATACAACATATGTGAATGTTGATGATTGTAGGAATGTCAAGGACATGCTGTAAGCGCAAAAACAAGGTGTAGAGGTGGAGTTGGCATTCAGAGAATAGACCAATAAGGAGCAGTACTTTTGCAATATGCCTGAGCTCATTAACTACTGTATAAAAGTCTGATGCTTGTGGCAATAAAGTTGAAGTGCATTGAATGATCATATTGTGTGTTCCTGCCTTCCCTCTGCGACGACATCCTGTCACAACAGGTCCTGCTAAAATGTTTGTCCCCATCTTTCTTATAAGCCCCCTTTAAGTACTGAGTGGCTGCAATAAGGTCTCTCTGAAGCCGCCTCTTCTCCAGGATGAATAATCCCAACTATCTCAGAACCCAAGTCCATGGGATCTGGTAGGGCACATCCAAAAGTGCTGAGGGAGCTGGCTGATGTCATTGCAAGGCCACTCTCAAATATCTTTGAAAGGTCATGGCTGTCAGGGGAGGTTCCTGAGGACTTTTCAGATAATAAAAATTAGTCGGAGTGGTTCATACACCAGATAGTTGCACTGCCATTCAGAGCGATGTCAATAAGCTGGAGAAATGCACTGACAGGAATGTCAAGAAGTTCAGTAAGGAAAATGCAATTTCCTACACTTGGGGAGGAATAATTCCAGGCTCCAGTACACAYTGGGGACTAACCAGCTGGAAAATGGCTCCATAGAGAAGGACCTGAKGTTCCCTGTGGACAATAAGCTGACATGAGCCAAAAACCGCCCTTGCAGCAAAGGCGGCCACCAGTCTCCTAGACTGCATCAGGTAAAGCATTGTCAGCAGGTCAAGGGAGGTGATGCTTCCACTCTGCTTAGCACTGAGACACAGGGAGACCTGTTTGGAGTACTGCATCCAGTGCTGGACTCACCAGGACAAGAGAGACATGGGCATACTGAAGCAAGTCCAGCGAAAGGTCATAAAGRTGATGAAGGGACTGGAGCAYRTGACATATGAGGACAGGCTGAGAGAGCTGGGACTGTTTGCCCTGGAGAAAAGAAGGCTCARGGGGGYTTTTATCCATATRTATAAATACTTRATGGGGAGSAGTAAAGAAGATGGARCCAGGYTCTTCTCWGTGGTTCACAGTGACAGCRCACCAGGCAATGGGCACAAACAGAAAAATAGGAAATTCCATTTAAACACACACAMAAAAAGCATTTTTRCTGTGAGGATGGTTGAACACTGGAACAGGCTGACCAGAGACATTGTGGAGTCTCCATCTTTGGAGACATTAAAACCCAACTGGACACAGCCCTGAGCAACCTGCTTTGGCTGACCCTGCTCTGAGCAGGGGGTTGGACTAGATGATCTCCAGAGGTTCCTGCTCACCTCAATGATTCTGTGATTCTGTGTAACTACCACAGCAGCTCCCTGGAAGAGGATGGATTCCTGAATAAGGTCCAGGAGGTGCATTCAAAWTTATTTCCAGACATGACTATTATATTCCAAAGCAATTTTTGTTTTCTATGCTACAGGGGGTTTTGTGCTTAGGGACTCACCCATACTGGGCCCATAGGCAAAGGTGGTCATAAACATGCACTTTACCATGGTTGAATGGCAGCTAATGTGCATCTTGGAGCAACAATTTCACCTCTGAGCTTGCCATGGCAGATGGACTTACTGACTTTCTGTCTTTTTTAGCTCAGGGTTTGTACTGTGCAMCATAAATATACCTCTCAGTATCCTGACTGTAAATCAGTGATAATTCCTCCTTATCTTTCAAGGGAACTGTTAAAATAAATTGAGAGATTTCTTGTAAGCTACCTAGATCCCATGTGCTAATCTGCAGGTCATATACCTTCCCATGGTTRCTTTGATATAACAAGTAACTCCTTCCAACTCTCTGAAGGAATATTCCCCCAAAACACACTTCCTTTGAAGGGAGGTAGAAGTGAGTGAAACTCAGAAACAAAGGGCACAACTACTTTTCTTCCAGGAACAGCAATAATAGAGATTGCATGGTGCCTCGGTTAGTTAACTCAAGGATCCAAGAACTTTTCCCTTCATGTTTTCCTCATGTCCTTGCTTTCACAAATGAAGCTTATCATTCATGCTTGCTTGGGGATTTGACCGGCTGCATCCGTTGATAGCTGAAAGGCAACAATTTCCATCAAAACACCATTTAAAATCTCCAGCCATTCAAGGCATATGGAAGTCAAGCTGTGGGATTTAAAGTACAAAGATATATAAATAAATAGATATATGTTATAATTATGCTTATTTGTTGGCTGCTTTCTTCTATATTTAGCATATATACTGGATTGCCAGGTAAAGTATAATGCCCTCTCATCACTCAGTCTCATCTGCAAGTTACCTAAAAAAGTCAAAGCATTCATTTGCCTATTTCCCCYGAGAATGGCACATAAAGAATTTTGACAACTTGRGGCTTTTTTCTTTGCTTTTTTTTTGTTTTTTAYTGTTCCATTCTTGCTTGCCTGCTTTGGAAGCTGAGGAGAATGACAAGGGATAAAACTTCCCATCTACTCCGAAGCTTAATGTTCTTCTTTAATTGTTTAATATGTTCTTAATTGGTTAACAGGGAGAAGTAGTTGGAGGCTGAAAGAGTGTCTTGCATGTTGCTGTATATCTTTTATTACGTACAGCATTGCCTGCATGAAGAGTTGCTCTCCAAGCCATCTGAATGCTTGTTTACCACGAGGCAGCAGCTGTCCCCATTGTAAAGAAGAAGCAAGACAGAGACTACATTAAATTCATTCATCCCCAGCAGAAAGGAAACAAACAAAGGAAAGAAAGAATCTATAACCTGCTGTTACCCATGCTTGGAAATAAAGAGCCACTGTTCAGAAATACCTGAAAAGTAGGTACATTGCCCTGGAAAGTCAAGTAAAAGTGCTACAAAGCAGAGTTGTCTATGCACATCACTAATATCAGGAAGAATTCCGTAATAAAGCACATAGCAATGGATTTTTAAAGGTGGTATTTCTAAACGCCACCACTTGCAAAGGGTCCCAGTTGTGAATAACTAATATTCCCTGGTCTGTGTTATGCATTCAGGTGGGCTACAGGATACACGGGGATAGGAAGACTAATATGAATGCTGCTACCAGCTTAATATACAAAAGTGTCCCTGGATGAGGTGATGGGTGGAGGATATGTAGGAAGAGCCCACAGCAGGTGACCTCCCAGCAGGTGGGACAGAACATCTCTTCCCCTGTTGTGGAACAAAGCTGCATGGGACATGCATGTCGTGATGGCTATCCCAGTGTCTGTTGAGGTTTGCAGAAGTCCCTGTGGCTCAACTATGCCAGAGCAGGAGACTGAGCTGTCCCTGCTGGTTTGAGAAGCTGCAGGTGAAATCTGTGTGCACTTTGRCAGGAATTATTTCTTTGAGTGCAGCCAACAGGAGGCATTAAAAATAAACTGGGGAAATATTACTGAAGAGAGTTCTCTGGGAAATAAACCTCGAAATTGTTCAAAATTTTCTGACAACTAAATGTCATCACAAGATTCCCAGCCAGACATGTCCCAGCATACACTGCCTATGGCAAATGAAGACTGGAGAGCGTTTTTCCTGACTCCATCTCTCTGTATATTATGGGGCGAACAGGCCTGAGCTGTCTTCACCTGTCTTAACCAGTGAACTGGAAATGTGGGGATTATGGCACAGAAAAAACTGAAGCTGATGGGCACAAGCCTCATGCTTCCACCTTATACGTCCACCTGGTACTATGCTTGAGGAGAAGAGTTTATTAGCTGTGGCACAGTGTTGTGCATGCACAGATATTATGCTGCTAGATTTTGAATGGCAATATCCAAATATTTTGTAGACTTGCCAGGTCAGGCCTTCACTAGCCAAGGGTTCACTTGTTCTTCTTGTGATGTAGAAATTCCTTGCTAATCTCATTAGTTATGTCAGGAAAATTATCTCCAGTCTAGCAGCTCAAAGACTTTGGGGTACATCAGGGTTCCTCTGGTCCCAGTTCATTTTGCTGCACCTGTAACACCTTTCTTCTGCTTCAGAGAAAGACCAGGAGCTTTTGAACACCATGAAAACCTGCCATGGGGTAGGAAGGGGAGATTTTTAGGTTCCTGGGAATGTCTGAACAAACTCAACAGAGCAGCTTACTCCCCCATGCTGAACTATCCTTAACCATCTTCAGAGACCTTGAACTCACTGAGAAGGGTCTGCACTTCTGGCAGTGATATTTCAGCACCTTCACCAAAAATTCAGGGGACAAGAGGGATCAAACCAGTCAGAGTCAYGTGATTAGTGGTGCAAGTGTTACGACAGGGAAAATAATCTCAACCAAAGCAATGAGCACTCCTAAAAAAACTCTTTGTTCAGAAAAGTACTAGGACTAGATGAAATACTGTGAAAATGAACCATACGAAAATTAATATTTACCAGTTTCCACTCCCTTGATCACTCAGAGGAAGTTATTTTTGACRTTTCTCTCAGAGTTAACATCTTGTAGATTCAGAGAAAATAAATTTGCTAGACAGGAAAACAAATTACTACAGTGATTSAATCATGTTGGATGAATAATTTTAGATACTGAACGGGTCATGGAACAAGCTAGAAGGTTAGATGACTTGTCAAGGTTATTTCCAGTTTGATTTTCTATTTTTCTATGATTTGTAGCATGGGTCAAGTTCATTATTAGTATTTGAATTTCTCACTTGGGTTGTCTTATGGGCTTGGCAATATTACTCTCTTTCTGTGTTGCCAGCAAGTCCTGACTAATTGGAGARGTCCAGAAGGCTTCATATGATTTTGAATTAACACTTATTTTCTTCTGCTTTGACCAACAACAGGCAGTTTGTAGTAAGTCTTTCTCATATATGATCTAGTGTCATCTCCCTCTACTGGAATTCAATCTTCCAGGACACTTTTTTTCATCCCTTCTCACACTGCATTACACCATTCACAATATATACTAGCCAAATTAACTCAGGAAGGTGTAAGAAGCTGCAAGGAGAGAGAGAGGGAGGTTTTATGGGTAATGCATTAGGACTAGGTGTTTCACATCTGAAGCTACGCATATGACCTTTAACAAGTTACTGTATCTCTCTGCTAACACATTTCTTTCTTCTCCCCCAAAACCTACCATGCTGCCACATGGAGATGCTCAATAGATTCAGCTCTTCAAGCAAGGAGGGTTCAATTATCACCTGGAAAAAAAAATCTTGAAATTATTTAGTTCTTTTATTGAAGGTTTATTTTTAATCTCTGTTTCTATCTCAGTATTTCATGTCCTTTACCTTTCTATTCCTTAGCATCTCTCTGTGTTTATTATCTGGATGTCATGCTTTGCACTGAACTGGTAAGTGAAAAGGCTGCATTTGATGGTCTTTTCCAGATGTGTGTGTTTATTTTGGTGGATTTTTTTCAGGCAAATTATTTCCTGTCATTTATGCTCTCTCWCAGTGAGCTACAATATCAGTTTCCAGCTCTCAATCTTTAGGAAAAGTGGCATCTCTTTGAATTTCTGATGGCTGTCAGCTTCAGGTAGATGCTGAGAAGATGAACATCAGGAAGTCAGTGAGAGAATCATTTAAAGATATTGAAAATGAGAGACGGGTGAGTGTCAGGAAGTAATTTGTTTTCTCAAGGCATAATAAACCTGCAGGATAAACTTTCATCTCCAGTGATCACAGCAAGGTGGTGGTGATATTTAAGAATAGGCAAGCAGATTTCAGTGTAACAGAATATTGCTGGAAGAGCTAAATAAAAAGAGGTACTCGGCATTACMATCCAGGCCAGATAACAAGCCAGATCTTCACCGAGCTGCAAAGGCAGCAGGAGCTTTGGCAGGTGCAAGTGGAGTTAAAACTGAATATTTATGTGAGTCATTCACTACATCTTTCTGTTTTGCAGAAGGCATTGCTGAACTCTTAAAAGAGGCCTGCGTATACCACAAAGACCTCTATGTACATTTCCAGTGCTTCTATTAAGAAGTTTCAGGGAAAATACCAATTCATCAGCCCTGCAGTGTTTCCTCTGAATCTTGTTAGGCTTGATGAACTTTGCTGAATTCACGACAGGGTTTCCATGGAAACTTTGCTGTTTTTTCATCACTGTGCTGCTGAGATACACAGCTCTGAGGCAAATCAGCTATGTGGATTCACCAAGGACCAAGGACTCTTTWCCTAGAATCATAGAATCATAGAGTGGTTTGGGACCTTCAAAGACCATCTATTCCAATTCCCCTGCCATGGGCAGGGACATCTTTCACTAGATCAGCTTGCTCAAAGACCCATTTGACCTGACCTTGAACACTTCCAGGGATGGGGCATCATATCTGGGCAACATATTTCAGCGTYTCACCACCCTGATTGTAAAAAATTTCTTTCTAATGTCCAATCTAAACCTACCCTCTTTCAGTTTAAAATTTTTGCCCCTTGTCCTGTCTTTACAGGCCTTGGTAAAAAGTMTCTCTATCAAAAAGWCTTTTCCTTCAGGGTCTTCAGCTGAGGGAGGTATACTCTCCCATGGCTGCTCTTGAGATGGAGAAAAAGACTTCTTCTGGGGCACTGAGCTGTTGCTTTCCAAAGAATTGGGATGGTATTTTTACTGAGTATAGGTACAGGGCTCAGGTAACACATGTGGACTGAAACCAGTTAAAGTGAAAAATAAATGGTCCCAGGTCATCTTTGAATCCATAAGCTTTACTGAGATGACTAAAACGTCACTTAGGGAATTCAGTATTTACAATGATATTGTGCTCTTATCCAAGTTTCCACAAGGCTGATTTTCCCAARCAGTGTCTGTCCAGGTGACTTTTATCAGTACTGAGCTTTCTAAATGAAAGCACAGATTGTGAAAAAAAAAGAAAAAAAGGAAAAAAGAAAGAGTGATTATGGGTCAACTACATCTGTCAACATGTACTTATTCTATGTACTTTTTTWAAAAAAATCCCATTTTTAAAAGGCTATATTTGTTTCACTCATTGACAATCAGCTTCTGACTTTTTAGTTGGAGTACGCTGGGTTAGGGASGTTACTGCTGACTGACATCTTCACAGAGTAGAATTACTGATTTATGGATGAAAGTGAGAAGAAAAGGGGTTCTGAAGACTCTTCTACCTGAGAGATTACCTCATGGGATGAAGCAAGGGTTAGAGGAAATGAGCAAATCAAAGGGAAAATAGTGTTATGATAGGGCTAGTGAGTGTTTGCAGAGCATTTTCTAATGTAGTAGTCACGTGCGAATTATAAAGTCCCTGATGTCACACCACCAGGCTTGAGGGACCATCCATAATGGTCTCATAAGGACACCGAGTCTGTATCTGTGTGAAATGAACTAGAGGGCAGTGGRCAAAGTTGCCTCTGAGACTAAATCCATTGAGCAGCATCTTTGCTGGGAATTTCAGCTGAAAGGATAAGCTCTAAGGAAAATTATTACAATGCAYAAGTAAAAGCTACCTGAGTCCTAGGGTCTATACAGAGAAAAAAGAAAGTTCCCCCATGAAAATTTATTTTAGTTCCATCAGGAAACTTTCTCTTCATATAAAGTTTTTCATTCCATCTCTGGATATTTCATTTGGCCAAAAACTTTCAAGAAGCTTTGCCTTCCAACTCCAGCAGAGCAGAAGACAAAATTTGCAGGGACAGAGCACCTCTGAAAAATCAAGATGACAATTTTGGTATCTAAGATAATAATTAGATTGAGATGTCTAATCTGAGACAATGCAAGTCAGTGAAGATTGCCCCAAATTTTTCTATACCTAATTTTCCTCATCTTCACTGTGAAGATAAAGAACTAAGAACACATTTTGCCCATTGGTTAGTAATATGTGCTTTGAAATCTATTAGATTATAAATTTTATATCTAAGTATATTTAATATATATTTATTTTGCCCCTTCAACTTCTAGGCATTTCACAGTTTGAGTAGAAATTGTAAGTGTCTGCTTTGGATCTCTTTCCAATATTGTACGAAACTCTACTGCAGTTAGATTTATACAAAAATGGTGAGGATGAGATCAGATTGAGCTCCTTGGTTCATCCAGTCTAGCCTGGATACCTACCTAAGGAACATGGTCAACCAAGGATTCCTCGGGCGTCAGAGAAAGAAAGTATTTCCAGTGGACAATACAGTCCATCTACTACCCTAATGACAGACAGATCATAAGCTGACCCTGCCTCTGTTAGGTAGGAGGAGTTCAGGATATACTTTGAAGGAGGAACATTGTTTAATGATGTGCTATTCCATGGGGAAAAACTGATCAGACTGTTTAAGTCCCCCCAAAAGTGGAAACTCATAGCATTGCATTTGCCATGTCATTCATATGTTGCACTGGAAACTCAGTGGCAACACCCTCATTCTTAATTGCAAATTGAAAAATAAAAAATAAACCCATGATACTTTCTTGAACCAAACATTTTGCCTGCAAGTAGCAACGCCAGCGATTGGCAGGGGGATGATGATAATTCTATTGCTGTTCATTATAACTGAATGTTGGAAGTTTTCTCTATGTCTTCTGAGCACAGAAGGGGACAGGCTTTCTAATTTAAAAAGCTATACTGACCTAGAAAGTTCATTTTGTTTTTGGAGATACTACACTCAGTAGCATAGAGGAGYGCTGCTGGAACGAGTAATGTTTTTGAAAAGGGAATTCACTTTTCCACTGAGGCTGCCATACATTATCTCTTAATCCAATTCACTGTTTGGACCCATAAACAGTGGGTCTGGCAAAGCCAGCATGCTGTCGTGTGTAAGTGGGATGGAAGGAGAGGTAAAAAGTGGGGTCAAGAATAATTTAAGTGAGTTTCACAGCTGAATGCTTTGGATTGTGAAGCCATGGTTCAAGGTGCAAAWGAAAGCTATGTTACTACTAGTTTGGGAAAAGCAGTATAATCATGTCAACATAGCTGAGCTCTTTTGGTCTAAAATGATTGTCATAATGCATTTAAGAAATTTAATGATGACAATAAAAGGCACCTTTGCAGAGTTTATTGCATCTGTGCAGAGGCTTATATCAACTTACACTGTTGCTCACCTACTGGCCATACTTGCAGAGTASTCACACATTGTCCCTTTTGACCCATGTTGACCTATGGGTAACTAGCATTTAAGATCTGAAGTGTGTCATGAATGTATGATAATTTTGGGAGGTAAAGACTGAAGGGAGAAAGATGTAGCTATGATGCAAGCAAAGACAATTATTTTTCATTTATWTATATATAAAAATCATAATTCTAGTGTAATTAGTTAAATTGGTGCAAATAGTACCGTTACATTAGACTTTGTGTCTCTGAAGATTTTGATTTTTTGTCACATTGTCCAAAAAGTAATAGTAAAAAAAAAAAAAAAGACTAACATCTGTCAGCTGACACACGTTGATGCCAGAGGCGTTTTCCCAACAGGGTAAAACTCACTACAGAGCCAAAAGCCAGCTGAAGACTTAGCATCACTTTAAATCCCTCTGGAAAATGACTTTTCACTGATGGGTAAGTCTCAGAGCAGGCTTTTACACAGTGGGGGTTTTCACAAATGTGGAGGTTTTATTCTTTTGTGCTATCTCAGTGACCTTTGATTAAATGTGTCCTTTCCGGAGCAATCAAGCAACATTAGGAATATAACAGGAAAGATGAAAAATGCCTTGAGAACATTTGTTTTTATTGCAAGGTGTAYTATTCCCTGCCATCCTGGGGAAATGAAGCCTGGGAGGAATAGCAGTAGAAACAGAGCTTTACTGAATTGGCTCTTYCCTTTCCCATTTCATAACAATGAAGTATGAGACACAAATTTTAACACCTAGACAATTCATTTTGGCATAAATACACAKCTTTAAAAATTAATAAAAAGCTATATCAATTATAAAAGTGATTTAYCAGAGACAATAAATTTTGTCATCTGTTACTTTTATGCATGCATACTCGCTCTCTCTCTATCATTGACTTTTATGCTTTTATACGCTAAATACTATCATGAACCTACAATWGACTTCACAGGATTTGACAGCCATCAAGTTCGTTAAATTATTTTCTTTTTTTTCTTTTTTTGTTCTTTTTTTTGGTTGTCGTTTAGGGAAATAATTCAACTCTGTTTTATTCTGCTTTCATTTACAGACACTTGCAGTCAGTCACTTTAGATATTTGTCTTTTTCATTATTTATCATCAGATATGTGGCAACGTTTAATGCCAGAAACAGACATGGGTTCTCATTTGCCATTTGCACACACAAAATAAGAGAAAATATCTTAATTTTTTTTTCAGAGAATACTGTAAATTTGAAGCTAGATGTGATACAATTCTTCTTTGTATAGCCCCAGTGTTCTGTAATATTCTTCAACATCAGTACAATGTAAGTCTAAATGGTTTTGAGCTCAAATTTTTGCAAACAYCTGCCATTCTTTTTTACATTTATTTTAGTTTTGCAAGAATAGGAATTGGAGGTGTTAATTCTCCACGGAGAGCTATTTTTCCTTCCCATTAATGAAACTAAGTGGTTTTGATGCTGGAAACTGTTCTTTCATCTGTTAGTAGATGTTATATTGGATTTTACTAAGGAAATTTTATATTTTTTAACTGAACAATAACTTAAAAAAGCAACAGATAAACTTATAAAAAGTAATTCCCTCTGCTACCAAACACTGTAACCTAGAAATACAATATAGAGACATTTACAGAGGTCATATTTATGGATATTCCCTCACCCTAAGTTATGTTTAATATTATAGAAACTAGGCAAGCCTGAGCTCTGACTTTCTCTTTTTGAGAAAACAATTTACAAGCAGCAGCCTTTCTACTGCCTGTTAGAGATTCCTTTGGCAGCCCTGGCTGATGTCTCAATGCCATTACACAGRAGCCTATTATCCAAAAGAGTAAAAGACCATGTTGAGCATATGTGCAGCAAGTTCTTTTTTATGAGACTCTGGTATCAAATGCAGAAAACTAGTGGAGAAGCATTAGTAAGTGACAGGCTTATTGATTTCCTGAACCCCAAAACTCTGAAACCAGCCTGAAGGAGTTTCACAATCGCTGGATGACCTGGTGAATTCTGTGAATCAGTGGAGCTTTTTCCTAAGATAGTGGGTCTCAATATCACAAAAAACCATTGGTGACACTGGGTACTCCAGGCTATGCTTGGAGATAGCATCTGCTTCCGTCCCTGGAAATACCTTTTCAGGGTAAATCCCGGCGAGGTGGCTTAGTAGTAGGATCACATGGGTGTATTCCTCTTGTCCTTTCTGAGCCTCTCCTGCAGTCTGCTCTYCTTCCCCACTGCATTGCACCCATGCATGTGAAAATGAGGTACATCTGAATGCCAGCCAAATSTTTCTATTATGTTTAGGCAGCTGAAAGAAAATGTGAGATGTCAGCATCCACCTTCCAGAAGTTTGATGCTTAATGCTATTTCCTCATATCTGAGCTATTACTTCTGGATGCCTTGCAGAGGACTCAATCCACCACAATTTTAGATCATTCAGTTAATAAAAGCAGAATACAGGACCTTTCTCTAAAGAGGAGGGAATTTATTCACCTCATCCCAAACCCTGGAACTGCTGAGTTCAACCACTGCTAGGTAAATCTTTTCCTCAGCTTTTGTCAATGTAGAGGTKTTCTGCCAAAGAGATTTGCCAACAGAAAATTAGTCTCCAAATATCCTCAAATGCAGCTTTGATGCAGTGCARATTTTATCTGGTGACAGCTGCCTACTTAGCCACAGAGATTTCTAAGAGCAGCAGAGGAAATSTGTGCCTCATGGTATCACTTCCCTGTAGTGACTGTAATTGTACCAAACCTCAAGGGACTCCACTATAAATASTGAGTGATCGTAGTGCTGGAAAAAGATGTTGCCTGAAGATAGGGAATCTGTATAAAACAAATACGTGCCCCTCATAAAGACCACTCAAGTCAATTCATGGTTCTCAGCACAATTAGAGCTAAACAGGCCATGTCCAACGTATATTTTTAAGTCATTAGCTTCAAAAACCTGGGGCAGGAAGTAGATCTTTTAGTCCTGAAGATAAAGGAAAACTGAGCATTTCAGGAAATGCTAACTGARAAAGGGATGCTGGTCTTCCTTTACCACTTCCTAGGAACATATAGGCATTAAAATTGACTAAAATTCAGGGGCTGGGGACTAATGAAGTCTGAACTTGTGATTTTGAAAGTGCCACTGAAAAAGACAGCTCTGCRGTGGAGAGGGAGAGAGTAATGTACATAAATGGGCTCTCCCTTAGTGCTTTTGGGCATAAAGCCTTAAGTTTCCACCCCCTTCAACTAACCTGAGAGGATGGAATGAAATGTAGGACGCTCTTGAAATTTGGTACTTCACTGTCAAGCTTCACTGCAACTGCTCTTTGAGGAGAGCAATGAAGGAAGGTGATGGCTTATGGCATGTTCTGAGGGACACAAGGGCAGGGAGGAGGGGTTTCATACAGATATTCCRTGATTCCAATGGTAATTCATATCAAGACGATGATAATTCACCACCATCATCTGTGGTGAATCTGTGATTTTAGAAAATTTATGTGATCCTACCGGCTTAGATTTGTCCCTTGGCCTAACATAACTTTTTACAAAGCTTATATTCAACATTTTCAACAGCCTTTACACAGATCTTTGTTTAGAAATTACAGCTTGTATATTGAGTCAGACAAATAGAGAACTAAGGAAGCAAAACACAGTCCCTGTTTTTCCCAGTTTCATCTATATATATTAAGTGAACAGTTCCCTGAAAGSCAACATCTGGATCTAGTGCACACTTGTGGTTAGATTTTCAATCTCCATGATATTTCAGGCAAAATATGTTTTGCCAGTTTTGCATGGAATAGTAATAAACACTAGAGCAGGAGCAAGGTGTTACAGCAGCTTAGTTTTTCCAAGACCTTCATATTCTTAGTGCTATTCAAGAACCCAAATCTTTAGACTTGCGATGCTGTTACAGTCTAGATCAGAATTTTTGTAGGGTCAGAACTTGTCTTACAACCTCAGATACCCAGTGTTTTGCTTTAAGCACATTTGGTGATTTCTTATGTTTCTATTGATATTAGCATCACATAGGCTAGAAGACTCCCTCAAATGTTGTGTTTATCCTAGTCATAGGCTGTAGATTTTCTGTTAGCATCAGCTTTTAATGAAGAGTAAATGCATAGTACATACTTGAAGAGCTTGCAGGGAACTATAGGAGATGCCTTTATGGGTAATTATGAGTGACCGTTAAGGCAGATAACCAGTGGGGAAATCAGGAGCAGTTCAAGTCTGACTATATTACAGATAACYCTTTTTTTTTTTCCCCAAGAAAACACTGKTTTTTTTTAACTCCTCAAAATAAGTCAGCGTGAGAGTCAAATACTGCAGACTTTAGGCCAAAAATATTCTTGGTTTCTGTGGGTATAGCCCCTGGTTTGGRGGCTGTAAAGACTGGTCCTCAGCTCTTGAATCATTTTCTATGTGGTGTTTTGCCAGACAGATTGTGGACTCTGACTYGTGTCACAATAATAAATGCTAGACATTTCTCATGCAGATAGCGCCTCATGAAAGCTCTTTAATAGGAGAAATGAAAGTCTAAATGTACGGGCATTTTAATCGAGGGCAGGAGCGTTGATCTTTAGCAAAATACAAGGTGACCCTATTTGTCTGATGGAAGTGGAGAATGAAGAGAAGCAAAATGCTTTGTCTCTTGTGCTTTTTCCTTTCCTCTCTTTTTTGGYCTGTGTTTTAAGGCTGCACTTCCAATTCAAAAATGTAATACTTGTGCATTTTCCACAAGAYTATGTGCTTGAATATAACCAGACTTTCCATTAAATGGAAGCCATRTTCTTCAAATAGCAACAATTTGGCAACTTTTCCAAAGATATTGTTTGTCAAGGGTGAAGCAAGGGCATTTAAGATTTATTATGAAATGTGTTCCCAAAAGGTATTTGRTGCTGTAGAGTTTAGCTCCAGACACATCTGTATCTGTGGGAAAAATAGGACTATTAACAATACTTTCATGATCTTTGTGGAGAGAATAATCTACAGCAGGACTACAGCAGGAGAAACAGTGACCAAAGAYACCATGACAAGTAGACAGGATACTAGGAAGAAATGTACTTTGCAATCACATACCACATTTTGTGACATATATGACACCATTTATTGACATGTTCTAAGTTTAGAGTAATTTATCTTTTTAGAGAAAGGTTTTTTTGATYAAGATTCTAGAAATCTGGGCGGGAGTGTTGATCTGCCTGAGGGTAGGAAGGTTCTGCAGAGGGATCTGGACAGGCTGGATCGATGGGCCGAGGCCAATTGCATGAGGTTNAAGTTTAGAGTAATTTATCTTTTTAGAGAAAGGTTTTTTTGATCAAGATTCTAGAAATCTGGGCGGGAGTGTTGATCTGCCTGAGGGTAGGAAGGGATCTGCAGAGGGATCTGGACAGCCTGGATCGATGGGCCGAGGTCAACTGCATGATATTCAACAAGGCCAAGTTCCGGGTCCTGCACTTGGGTCACAACAACCCCAGGCAACGCTACAGGCTTGGGGAAGAGTGGCTGGAAAGCTGCCCGGCGGAAAAGGACCTGGGGGTGCTGGTCGACAGCCGGCTGAACATGAGCCGGCAATATGCCCAGGTGGCCAAGAAGGCCAATGGCATCCTGGCCTGTATCAGRAATAGTGTGGCCAGCAGGAGCAGGGAGGTGATCGTGCCCCTGTACTCGGCACTGGTGAGGCCGCACCTCGAATCCTGTGTTCAGTTTTGGGCCCCTCACTACAAGAAGGACATTGAGGTGCTGTAGTGTGTCCAAAGAAGAGCAAAGAAGCTACAAGTCTGATGAGGAGCTGCTGAGGGARCTGGGGTTRTTTAGTCTGGAGAAGAGGAGGCYGAGGGGAGACCTTATTGCTCTCTATAACTACCTGAAAGGAGGTTGCAGCGAGGTGGGTCTCGGTCTCTTYTCCAAGGTAACAAGTGATAGGACGAGAAGAAACAGCCTCAAGTTGTGCCGGGGTAGGTTTGGTTTGGATATTAGGAAAAATTTCTTCACCAAAAGGATTATTAAGCATTGGAACAGGCTGTCCAGGGAAGTGGTGGAGTCACCATCCCTGGAGGTATTTAAAAGAYGCGTAGATGTGGTGCTTAGGGACATAGTTTAATGGTGGACTTGGCAGTGCTAGGTTAACGGTTGGACTGGATGATCTCAGAGGTCTTTTCCAACTGAAATGATTCTATGATTCTATGAAATAAGGTCCCAGATCAGCAAAGTACTTTACACATGCCCAACTATAGGCACTATAGCCAGTCTAGTGRGATTGTTGTCATGTTTGAGTAAAATCCTTTTTCAGAGTTTGAAAAATTCTGCTGTGCAATATAATGGAGTTTAATAGCTTCAGACTCAATCTGTTGACAGACTGTACACAGCCACAGGAAAAAACAGTGTCTAAGATTATAATAGGAGGAAGACATAAAAGCAGGATTCAAGTAGTGGGAAAGAAATTATTTTATGTAGACACCAATATAATGACTGCAGTACCTACAAGAATGGGTTCCTACCCAGGAGTCATTCAAGCTATATTTCAAAGAAAACAGCATTTTTCCTCCTCCCTCAAAGCAGAGCTAAGCAGGGAAAAGAATTCCACTTAAAGGAATTCTATAATTTCAAACTATTTTCCTATTTGGAAATGGAGCAAATATATTCTATCTCAATAAAATTTCCAGGAAATAAAATTTTAGGGGAAAAAAAAATGGGCCTATATATGATAAACTTTGGAATTGCTTTTTAAAAGCTTAATTTCTTTTGCACCAAATATGCATTTCCAACTATTTAATTTCCTCTTTCTAAACACAATTTTAACTTCCTCTTCTTATTTCAGAATGTTTTCATTTAAATGAGAATAGAAGTGTATGATAGAAATATCTTTTGAATAAACAGCTTGACCAACCTTTTCAGAGATCCTCGGTAAGGCTTTGCAAGGTTTCATTCCAGCCMACACATTGGAGGAGCTTTGCGTGAGCTCCTTTGAAAGGGTGAACTGAAGAGCTTGGATGAATAACAATAAATTAGACTTCTAAATCCACATGGTATCATCTTTCCCAGTAGGTCGCAGCTATTTCTTTCAGAAGTTGGTCCTTTTAGTCGAATCTTTGTCGTTGCAAAGTGCTATCATCTAGCGAACTYCACCTTCAAATTAGGCTGAAACTGAAGTTATTTGGAAAGAAACAATAAAAACATTGGTTGAAATGCAAGGCAGAATACCACCTCAAGGAAAATTGGAGGACTGTGAGTGCAAATGTCTTTTCTGCAGTTGGAGATGCTTTGTCCGGGCCTGAACCACAGGCTTATAATCTCAGAGGGCTGCACATACAGACATGAATTACTTCCACCTTTCTGAGACAAACCAGAATGAGCCAAGATCTTATTGCCAAGATCTCAATACCTAGGAATATAGCAAGGCTGCTCTTTTCCAGTTGCTGTAAGCTTGCATAGCTGTAACAGGTGACACATTCAGTTGAGGCTGGTCAGAACTGTTCCATTGAAGTAGCTTGCAAGAGAATGTCCAAGGATGTTTTTCACAAAATATTCTTTGCTACCTTCGTAAAAAAAAGTTAGTTTGGGTTTTTTGTTTTTTGTTTTTTTTCCCCCCACAAAAAGTCATATGCACCACAGCCCTAGAATTATTCCCCTTTTAAAGGGTAGACTATTGCATCTCATGGGAGTTATGAGGCAGGTGGCAGGGCAGAAAATACAGACATATCCCAGTGAGTGTAAGAAGAACCTTCCCAGTTAGACTGGGCAAAATTCAGCCACAGCAGCATCATGACTTCAACATGCTAAAAGGAGAGAAGTAATCTTCCAGGTGAGAAGAGAGTGTCCTTGATAGATAAGTGTTACTTTTTATTGGCCTATGAATTGTAAAGGGTAGGTAAGGCTGAAATGAAGTAAAAGATAATGTTATTTAACATGTATAGTTGAGTCGTTGGGAGCAGTTTGATGCATCTTGCTGGTAAGGGTGGAATGAAGTTTATGAGTTCTTGCACGTCTGGAAACCTGTGCGAGCAATGTGATGCTCAAGCATCACTGACATAAGATGGTGAGTGTAATGAGGAGTGTTTTGATATAAAGTTGCCCTCATGCACTAGAGGAAGTCTCATATTAGGCAAAATCTGAGTTCAGCATTTAGTTTAAGATGCTGACCTTCATTAATATCTTGCTATAATGTCTTGGATTTGTTGACCATCCGTTAAGTAGAGGAAGCATGACACAGGACATTCAACTCCTGGATGGTCAATGAAGAGAAAGATCAAATATAAACTTATTTTGCTGTAAATTGCTGTTGCTTCCATTGATGAAAATAGTATAGATCATAGCATCTTCAAAACAGGAACTAGCAGAACTACTARGGAATTYTTAAATCATATGAAAAATTTATTTGAAAGCAGTAATTCATCAGAATGGAGACTCCTCATGGAGATATATAAAAATTATCAGAAAAAAATCTCTGGTCTGGAATTGTCTGCTTTAAACTAGGAGAAGAAGACAAAATGATCCCAGGAAAAWACCCCACAGATTCTGTGAGTATGGTATATTTGGCTCTGTGTTCTAAGCACATTCTTTCCCCCCCCCCCCGTATTTGTATAAAATAGAATGTGTGAGACAGGGAACATTCAGAATAAAATCCATAGCATGGTAGCTAGGCTGCTTTTCCTCTCAAACCCAGCTCAAAGGGTGTCCGAATGAGGATTTGAAACCAAACCTTCCACAATTTAGATTATGTCATGACAAATTCTCTAGAGCAAGACAGTTGCATTTTGTCATATCTCATGTTCCGAACAGTAGATTGACAGATGAGGACTAGGTGAGCTGCAGCAAAGCTCATCTTGTTTTCCAGTCTAATTTTTGCTTTTTTTTTTTTTTCCTCTGCAAAAGTATAATCTTCCCTGGCTCTGGGTCTGGAATGACACCCTCTAAAACAAAATAAAGACATGCTTCCTTCCTCTACAAACTGTGCCCCAGTGGGAAACTCTTCTGTTATTTAAAAGGTTTAAATACTGAAACAGTACCTTTATATGAGCCAGAGACACTGCTTTAGAGACTAACTGCCTGTGAAGCTCAAATGCTGATCTYCTTAGTCAAGCTAATGACAGCTTCTAGCTCAAGGAGAGCTGTTCTTTTTATTACCACTATTACTGTTAGTGTTGTAATTATTTTGTTCATCTCACTATCTCTAGAAAAATTCTGACTAGTTATTAATATCTCAAGACACAGCTAAAACTTTCATCAGCTTCATTTGAAAGGAAAAGCGAGGTTTCTGTTTGCAACTGAGCCTGCTATCCTTTTCCATTTGGGTTTTAATTTCACTAGAAAGTGTGAGGTTGCCATGGCAAAGCTCATATCTTCACATCCCTGTCTCAGTAGGTGCTTTGAAGAGGGGAGGTGGTCAGAACAAGAGGTAATTTGTGCTAATAAATGGCTATATTGTAACAATGTGCTCCTATTGGGCTCAGTTTCAAGTTCCTCCAAAAAATACCCCCACAACCAATTCAGTATATTCTCAGCACAAACAACTAATGGGATGCACAGAATTTTGTAGAAATTAAAGCCAGGCATTAAAWCCTTGGATTTGATATTCCATCTTTCAAGCTGGTAACAGTATCATTAAACATCAGGATCAACAGATCAAACCCTCAGATCTTCACTAGTCTCTCACTGAGGTTGGGGAAAGAGCTCATGCGGGGCACTGAGCCATGCCAATGCTCTGAGTTAATTGGTTAAATGATGCAGCAGAGAAAATCCTTTGAGATATTGGGTTCGTGTTGAGTCCTTACTGGCAGAAGCTCTGTAGTGAATTCCACTTTTTAGGGTGACTTCCAGGATGTAGCTGAGAAGAGAAAAGCATCAACCAACCTATTTCATACTTAGGAGGAACATCTGGCTAATGATTCAACTTACCATGCAGTGCTGTACTGCTATTAGATTGCAAGCCCTCGAAGGCATGGAATTGCAACATTGAAATTTACGTGTATTTTGATTTTTTCCAATAAAAACTTCCACAGTCTTGTTTTGGTATTACTTTCGACACCTTCATTATGACCATGGAAAATGAGGAGAYTCCAATCACATGAGCTAATGTCCATCCCTCTGGTAACTTTAGGTGGTTTGTAGTGGTGAGACTGGGAACTCTAGTAAAACTTTGTACTTGGCCATCTCMAGCTTCTGGGATGTTTGTGTTTTACTCACTGCTACAAGTCATAGGATTCCAAGAAGAAAAATATGTTGTGGGAGCTTTCAGACAAGTGGTGCCACTGCTAYGAGGGGAGAGCCAAGTTCTTAACAATGTTTATTTGCTGAGTTACTCTGCAGGTCAGTGGAGGATTAGAGAATCATTTAGGTTGGAAAGGACATCTGGAGTTCTGTAGTCCAACCTTCTGCTGAAAACAGGGCTGATTTCCAAGCTAAACCTCCTTCCTCATGGTCTGGTGCAGTGAAATTTGAAAATATTCGAGATGTCACAGGCTCTCCAGYCCCCGTATGTGTGCTTAACCATTCTTGTGGTGAGGAATTTTTTTTCTGATTTCCAAACAGTGCTGACATTTGTGACCACTGCCTCTTGTCCTTTCATGGTGCACCTCCGAAAGGAACCTGCATCTGTCTTTACTGTAACCCCTCTATATGTTTTGGGAGACTGCTATTAGTTACCCCTTATCCTTCTCTTCTGGCTAAACAAGTCCCAGTCTTTTAGCTTCTCCACATCTCATAATCTGCAGCCTTCTCASCATTTTAGTGGACCTCTGTTGGACCTTCTCCAGCTTTTCAATACCTTCCTTCTAGTGAGGGAGCAGACAAAACCTTGCACAGTACTGCAGATGCAGCCTCACCACTGTTGAATGGAGKGGAATCACCACTGTGCTCAGATTTCTGGTTGTGCTATTGCTAGTGCGGTCCAGTATGCAGTTAGTTTTCATTGCTGCAGGGGTGCACTGCTGACCCATCTKCAACTTGTTCCCCACCAGAACCTCACAGGAGAAAAGAAAACCCTACTGCCATCCTCCCTGCCTCTCCTTACAAAAGTGCCTGTCCATCACAGTGCCACAGCAATGAGTTTCCCCCAAATCTCCGTAATTCCAATGTCATAGCTCTGCACCTACACACAGGCTTCTCATTCGTCCTGTTTGTTTACCATGCTGMGTGTGTTCAGGTATAGGTACTCGAAATGCACTTCGTCAGGTAAAAGTCAGAGATCATCCTCTGCTGCCCTGYGTTTTGCTTGCTTCCTCTCATCCATGCTCTTCCGCTTACCCCAGGGCGTTKCTTTCCATCCCCCAGCAAACCTAGTTCAAAGCCCTCCTTGCCAGTTTAGCAAGTCTCTTGGCAAAGGTGCTCTTGTCTGTCCTTGTTCTTTGAAGAGGATCCAGCTGACACAGACTCTCAGTTGTTTAGGGAAGACTTCTTTTCTGTCTTTTTTTTTTTTTTAAATTAAACCTCTGTAAAACACATATGTAATTTCAGACAGTGRGGCTGAAGTACAGTCATTAATGACTAATGAGGAACTAAGGACTGACCTGCAGGAGACCTCCAAATTGAATATTTTCTCTTCAGATTTAGCATGATTAAACAAATCGGTTTTGTGTCCAATCACTAGCTTTACTGGAGAATTATTTTCCTGCTGCTCTGTCCAATCCCACAGAGCCTAATTTAGATAGCATTAATTGGTAATTTCCCAGATCAAAGCCCTTAATCAAATCAATAAGGATAGCTGCTGTGCAGTGTGCTGATTATCATTCATAGACATAAAATATTATTTGTCATGTCTACCTTGATAATGACATCAGAGGAATACCAAGACCAACAAGAAGCGATGTCCTGATAGCYTAATATGTTTATAATGGAAACTGTTTCCCTCAAAAATTTGCTTGCCAGAGCACAGGGGTTCTCCTTGCTGCGGGCTTCATTTAACTCCAAGATTTATTGGTAGCCTAAACATATATAAATTACTGTCAACAACGTTGATGATTATTTTTTTAAAAAGTTCCTATGGAGATATTTCAGGTGTGASTTTATTATTTGGTTGTGGAGAAAGGGGAGGGATTGGAAAGGCTTAGCAAGAAATGGTCATTTCTCTTAAGAGTGAGTGGTGTGAAAAGTGACCCAATTTATATGGCAGAGCAGCATTTTCCTATATCAGCACCAAATCTTGTTTTTTTCACTCTTCAAAGGGAAAACTTTGGTCTAAAAGCTGTTGGTTCACTAGCAATAACTGCTTTTTGACATAAATGCCAAACAGTTAATGCTTTCCTTTTAGAGGTAAGCAACAAGATTCATAAGAAAGGAGGCAAAAACAGGTTTTGTAGAAAACAGGTTAAAGCCACTGCTGCTGGGGAACATTTTGTACTCTGGACAGGTTGTATATGACATTTTGTTTGAGRGTTCATGGTAGTGAGACCAGCTGTCCCCTTTCCTGCTTAATCTGCCTTCATGATCAGTGAGGGTGCAGGGTAAGGGCAATGTGACCCATGTAATTGTGGATCCTCTGGTGTAAGGTGCTGGGAAAGATGTAGGTAGAAAACAGGCAAATCCCTTGTCCTGTTCCCCTCTGGCTGATGAGGATGAAGGTCTGTTAGTGGGAAATATATATACACATGTACAACATGGATCCCTCTTACAGCTGGACGCAGACACGGTCTACCCAGTAGCTGCCCATGGATCCCGGTCTCTCGTTTTGTCTCTCACAGACACACACACACACAGATGGGTCTCTCAGTCAATCCCAGGCCACCATGGCTTTTTATCATATAACCTTTTATTTTTTTGTAGATCCAGCATTAGCCRTAATTCCTAGCTCCTATACATTGCTTTCCACCCGTGGATCTCAAAGCACAGCCAGCCGATGCCTAAGCCCAGAAGCCAAGGGAGGGAAGRAGAATAATCCATCCATGACATGACTCCTTCCTTAGATCCCAGCTCAGGAAGCCCACTCATACATTGCATCATCCAGTTATTTATTAGTTCATTATCTAGTCTCACATTTGTGAACTTGTCAGTGAAATGCTCTGTTTCTTTGGCAAACCTGCACAGGTGGAAGAAAGTGTCTTTTCTGCTTTGTTTTGCTTTGTTTGTGGATTCTACATTGAAGAGTGGGGTGGGGAGGSGGGAATCAACAGCCCTGTGAAGACCAGCTGCTTGCAACATGCTTCTCTTGCAGCTTTCCGTCAGAAACCTGACAACTTCRGTTATTGTGATGGAGAAATAATGAGACGAGAAAAGAGTTGTCAGAAAAAGATCTGTACTCTTCTTCCAAGGAAGTAATTTACTTTTTGTGTGCTCTGTGGCTCATAGAGCCGAGGAGATACCTGTTAGGATCCCAGTTATAGGCAAAACTCTGTATTCACCTAAACCAAGGCAATTACCAAAACAAAACAGAAAGAAAATGTAATTTGTCTACAAAAAGGCCTATTACTTAYGGTATGATTCATCTAATTAAATGTGGGTGTTAACAACATTTAGGCTAGGAGGCTATAGGTGAGAAAGTCACCATGGGTTGCCTTTATAGTTAATGGGGAAACACTTAACAGTGTTAGTGGAGTTTAAGGTTAATTCACTTCATCCTATAACAAACTCCTGTATTTGGCCAGGTGAATTTCGCCCTAAATGTACTGACTGTATTAATCGGCATAGATCTATGGTACCATCTAAGATACCCTAGGACTTTCCATGGGAAGCTGGCAGATGCGACACAGGATCTCTTCTGCACTAATAACTGGATCCAGGAGGGATACCCTAATGCATCAAAAATGGCAGTAAAATCCTGTTTATCCAATTGAAACACGCACGAGATCACCATTGACTGCTACAGAAACCTGTGAAACTGCCTTGCATATATATATTTCTTTAGCTATCCAGCCTGGCACTACAAGGACAGACGTCTCAGGACCTGGGATGTTCCCTGTGGATGTTTTTTATACCCCAGACATCCACAGGAGAAACTTTAGGGCATCTCACATAACACCACGTCACCTGTGCTGAGACAGCTGAATCTCCCTTAGCCAATACAGTGATGGGGTTTGGAGAACACCTGAGGTAGACAGCAAGGTGGCCTTCAGTGGCCAAAAACTAGTGWTGTAGAGCCAATTCAGAGACCTTAGTATGTGAGCCATTCCCCTTCACCTTACAAATATGACCAAAGATTTTTTTGGAGGTCYGTGCCATTCTGGAGCCTCAACTGGAGGCTGGGCAGCATAACCTGAGGCATGTCAAATCACACTAAAAGCACATATTTAGACACATTAATTATGTCCCTAGTGAGTGTTTGGATTATTATTTGTCTGGACTCGGTGGACTGTACTGACTGATTAGTTCTCCACTGACTGCAACRCAAGTTTATGCAGTGATGCATATATGCATATTTACATGTACACACCTAAGTTTAAGTTATGTGATACAGAGCTGGATCTAACCCTTGAAAATTATTTGAGATGAACCACAGCATAGATGACTGGATCAGCATAGTTGCCTACACTTTACATAGATAAAGAATAGTGAAACACTTTAAAGTTTCAGGACTAGGTTTTTAGACACATTCAACTTAATAACACAGCCCCTTTATACATCTGGTTATTTACACATCTTAACTCTGAGATTCTCCCTTGAGCAGATGGAAATGTAATTTTAAAGAAATAAGTCGACATCTTAAATGGTGCTTGGATCTTGAGTCACCCTCCATTGGATCGTTATTGCTCCATGAAATGATGTTGCTGAAGGTAGTTAGATCCACATTTTGAAAGAAGGTGCAACAATTTTTTAGCATTTGCAACACTGGAAGTGCAAGACAGGCACAGTTCTTGTTTGRTCCTCTCAATTTGGCATGCTACAGGTGGAACGAAGATACACTTCTCATTTACAAATGAAATGCAGACAGCTTTGAACATGCATGTTTTCCTACATATGTGCCTAACTTTGCATGAGCATGACTAGCGGAACCARTCCGCCTTCCTTATGTTATGCACACAAACCTGAGACTGCCACTTGAACTCTAAATATTCCCTTGTCAGACAAGCTGATTGTCACTATCCTACAAGCCTTACCCACAGCCAAGGGATCATGGCCAGTGGAAAGAATAAAATTGTTTCCTATGCTCYACCAGCATGATGAATTCTGACTGGTATCTTCAGTTTCCTCTTCTTTTTGTTCCAGCACCTTTGGTTTGATTTGTCTGGAACCAAACTCCACCCCTTCCTCCACCCCATCTTCAAATATAATGTTTCAAAACAACCTAGGGCACAGAAAGTCAGTAGGCCACTCAGAATTCCCATATAGAGTATTGTTATTGTCATTTTAGTCTGTTAGATTTTGAAATAATAAAATTTTGATTGCCTTGGGTGGGTGATCATGAATATATGATAACTTAAGCTCATATATTGTTTTGTCATAAAGAATATGCTTTTCTTCTTTCTTGTCATAGTTCTTGTGCCCTATGAGAACTACGTGCTTAACCCARATTACAAATCAGAGCATCTGCCTTGAAACAATTGAGTATTCGCACATAAAACAAATTTGTCCCTAAGGCCAGGCTGGAGCATGTCAACACCTGATTCTCTCTGACTTACGGTGGCATGTAACTGTCACTAACTGCACTTGGATTCAGGCCCACATATATTTGAGGAAATTAGTATTAATGCTCTGGCTGAGATTATTGACACAATGAGTTAYTTGGTGTCACACAACACGTAGTCTCGGCTGTATGAGGAACTATGCTGATCAACCACACACAATCATCACCCACGTCATCAGACAGTGCCTGTCAACTTCTTCCCAGCTAGGACTGGATGTGAACAGCAAGACATGCCTGGGTCTTGCTACCTATCCCTTGGAAAGCCACTTTTATGGACAATTGATGGGATTGCTAGTGACATTTCTATTTCCAATTTTATCTTTTGCTCCTCCCCAGGTTTACTTAGCTGCAGTTTTGGAAAATGTTGAATGAGCAAAGGAACGAGAGATACTCTTATGTTCCAGCACCCTGCCTAATCACCCAGCAGCATAGCTTTAAGTGATATTATACTGTAATTACATTAGCTGCAGTATCGGATGCTCATTATCATATCTTAATTGTGCAATAATTTTGATCAATGTGTAATTTCCTTGGTGCTGACTGTTGTGATTGCAAAAYAAAAACACAGCTTAGGAGATGTTGCATGTACATCTACTTAGTGATTCCTTCAGTGCGTTTGGTCGTGCACGCACACATGTGTGTGTGAGAGACAGACAGATCGTGAGCAGTCAGGGCAGCTGCGTGCCAAAATGTTCCCTGCTTGCAGCTGGAGAGAACTGACAGAGAACAGAAAACAGTGGTTTAAGAAGTCACCTCTGTCAATCATCAGCCTGTGATCAAATGTATCACCTCAATGGCAGCTAGTAGGATGGATGCCTRTGCCCACACCTCAGCTACTTCAGTGTAAAATCCGGCATTTTTTCTTTGCTGTCTGCTTACGAGTGGCTGCAGCTTGGAGGATGGACTTTGGACAGAAGGGCTGTGCTGCAAGTCTCTGTTCCTTGCTGTAAGCCCTGCTATGGGTGCAGAATGGTAGAGGAAGGCAGTGCCAAGCTGTTGCAGAAAGATCTGGCAGAGCTTATTTGTCAATGCCTGTGGTCTCCCCACGGAGACCACTCCGTCCATTTGTTATGCTTACATCCACGCAAAACCACTGATAAGCAAAGAGGGGAATGGGTGGTAATGAAGAATAAACGAAGGTAGACACTACAATAGGATAGACACAGGACACTGACCTGGAAGGAGGAGACAGCTAGGCATGCAAATCAGTCAAGACTGGTTTACACTCTTTCAAAGATGAAACACCAGGTGGAGGCACAAATTCTCACCTGTTGCAGCTTCTCTACAGAAAGGCAGTGGTATCTGCTCAATTACAGGATATYCAGTGGCAACAGAATCTGAATGTAACTTAACAAATGTCTTTTTTCTTAGAACAGCACCTCACTACAGCTCAGGATGATGTTTGAAAAGGGAGTACCATCCTTTGATTGAAACATCCTGCTTCCTCTTAAACTAAAGGGCCATCATTGGTTTCTCAATCTACTTCTTAGAGCTGAGAGAAATTCAGAATATCCTCTGTATGATAAATGCTGATCGGTCTTGAAGCAAATCATCATTCCAGACTGGAATGAATGTTTACAGTGAAAGTATAAAAATCAAAAAGGGAAAAAGAAAGTTTTGAAAATGTATGGCATTTTTTTTCAGTTTCAACTTGGTAACATGATAAATTATATCCTTATGTGTCATGTATTATAATGAGCAGCACACATTTCAAAATGAGAAGTAATTACAAAACAAAAACAAACAAATCCTGCAATGAGCTGTTAAAGCTGAAAATCTCCCAGCGCAGCGTTTTTCAAACAGCTGTACTGCTAAATTGCCTGTTCCCTTGGTATCAAAGAACAGACAGAAAACTCCTGCTAGAGAGTTCAACCAGCACAGCCTCAGGTAATGTGCAACCACCAGAGAGAAAGCGAGAGAGACATAGCTATAGAAAACAGGGCAGACTGTTCAAACACATGGACTTAGGACCAGGTGCGTAGGGGTTACTTGAGAAGTGACATCCAGCAAAACAAATGGATCCACAAAGGAAACTGTTTTAGAGAGGATGTTACTGATATGCATCAAAAGAGAAAAATAACAACTGACATTGTCTTTTTAACCCAGGAAACAGATCTTTTCTAGGTCTGTAATTGCAATTATTGCTTCTCTGCTGGAGGGGTTTGATCTTCAGACATCAGATGTAGATGTGTGTCATCATAAGTTAGGATAAGCCYCATGTCGGATTCCCTCTTGCAATGACCCCGCTTACTACAGGGCAAAAGTCTGAACATCTTCCCTCAATCCAGAGTACCTGGTGGATACTGCTTAGGCATCACACCTTTGCTTGTGCCATGATGGTTTGTTCATGTGTCTGTGCTCTAGAAAATACCAACAACTGTGTGAGCAAGTTTGGTGGAGAACACTAAACCAGATAAATGAGGAGGAATTAATAACGCTAACACCTAGAGTGAAATTTCATTGTTAGAAAAGACACCTGAGCTGGAATAGCTTACATCAAAAACTGAAAGAGAGGAAAATAAAATCTTTCATCTCTATTGTTTCACTTGGCAGGATCTTAGTTTTCAGCATGGGCTAATGTGACAGGGAATCAATGTAATGACTTCCTGGAAGATCATTTTCTTTACAACAACAACAACAACAAAGAGGAATGTACGAAGAATGAAGGCTAAATTTTGCGCAAAGACTGTTTGATTCATGTGCTGCACAGGTGGTATTCCTTCATCTCTTCCTTGAAATCCTGATCCCTTTCAGCTCTTGTAATTSTGTCTTCTTACAACTCTCTTAATTTTCTGGTTCGTCTTTGATGGGCTCATCATCTGTCCTTYAGGGTTTCTCCCAGGTCTCCAAGTGGGTTCACAGGATTCATCCTTCTGCTCCTCTTTCCCTGGGCATCCACACACCCAGTCACAGGATCCCTTTTTTTTTTGTGTTTATTAGTTGACGCTGATGACTCAAAAAATCATCCCTACTATTCTGGGTCTGTCTCAACACCACACTGTCCCACAGCTCTGCCCATACTTAGCTCAGCCCATCCTTGACATTTCCCTTTCAGTTTCCAGCAAGGACATTAACATCGCCAATTTCAGTTCTTGATTTATTTTTTTTTCTACTGAGGTGTTGAGAATCCCTTCTACTATTGACAAAAACAACATTATAATTATCCAAGCCAACAAATCCATTATTTCGGTTCAGATTAATCTTCTAGGAAAACAAACAATAGGAAAATCTCATGATTGTTACCTTTGTTGTACTTTTACGATCAGTCTTTCTTATGTRCCTATGTTATTTTTTTTTCACCTAGCAACATCTTGCCCATTATAAACAGATCTCAGTGAAAAAAAATTCTGTTATTTAGAAAATGCACATTTTCTGAACTTTTTGTGGGAAATTAAAATTTCAGTATAAAAGTGATCAAGTGGATCATTTCACTGTTTCTTTCCATTTTGCTAAGTTGAAAGAATTAAACTGAGCTATCACTATGATTTCTGTATTATGTTTGATATAATTATAATGTTATATTTCTATATTGTAATAAGAGCAATGTACATTAGTGCATTATGACAATATCAAAAGGGTTAACCTCTTTCTTGTCCAGAGGAAAGGAAAAATTATCTGCCATTATCTCCTCATATGTTTTCATATTTCCAAGTCACTCTTCTCCCACCCTTATGATTTTGTTCATATTGTCAGTACTTTTCCTGCACTTTCTGATGACCAGCCAGGACAGATGGCAAGGTCTTGGAGTTCCTTATGGTATGAAGATTCAGTTTTATGACCACATTAAATTACAGCGTTCTCTTTGACCTAAATTTCTGATACTTTGTCCTTTCAGCTTTCCTTAGACCCTCTGCCTACAGTATCTTTATGGCTCATTGCTCTGATTTTCTAACCCCTCTAATGGGGCTTATGAAGGACCCCTACGTTGGCTCCTTCTGCAGCCCATCAAAGATTCAGTTTTCCTCATTATCTCTAAGGAGATTAGAGCTTAGGATTTTTTTTAACTTAGCTGTTTTATTAACTCATCATAGCAGGAGGTGCAATATGTCTCTTGATGGTCTTCCCACCATCTCTGTCTCTATTTCACCTTCACTTTTTCTTTTTCTCCAGCCATTATGCATAAGATCCTCCCTCCAATGCTGGCAAAAATCTCCCAGGCTACTTTTGAGGTCCCATAAATCTCAGACTTTTGCCCTAAGGCATTTACTAAGGCGTGGATAAATAATAAAAATCTCAAATATACCAAGCAAATAAAAGCATATGACTGGGATCACATGAGGTATTCTTTAATTCTGGGATCACATCAACCCCCAGATTCAGACTTTATTTTGTGCACAGAACATAGTGGTAATTTAGAAGGAAGACAGCCAATATGTTGCTTTTGTTTTCCTGTTCAGGGACTGGCAGCAAGTTTATCCTTGAACCTTACTCAACCCTGCTCTAAAGATAAAATTGAAAATACTGGCTTGAGCTCTTTTTCTATGTTCAATACTGTGTCTTCTGAGAGTTCTACAAATTTGTAGGAGCTAATTTTTAAAATGTTACTATTTTGGGGATCATGCTAATTTGAGATAGAGGTATCTAATGCACAAAATTAAAGCCAAGTATGTCCTCTAATTTTTGGGTGCTGAATTCCAGTTGCCCCATTGTGATCATAACTGCAGYTGGTAACCCAAACTAGTAAGATTCCCAGCACAGTCTTACTGTGCCCCAGTGATAAAAGAGTTGGTTCCTCTCTGATTTGTAGGAGCCATGTAGAGAGCTGGCACCAGAACCAGAGGTTAAGGACAGGCATGTGTCTCCTCCAATGAAGATGTCTTCCAGATGCTAGAAGCTCTCTGATACGCAGAACACATGGGGTTATACCCATGAATCTCACATACAATGGGAAGATTTACTATACTGGAAGTGAAAAATCGCCGGCACCTTGGTACTTGCTATTTGCCATGTCAAACTCTGGTCAAGACCTTGACGTTTAGGGGAAGGTGAACTTTACTCATCGTGTACTGAACAACTAAGTAGCATTTGGAAGAAATACTCCTTTCTGCCCTCTGCAGGAGTCCTTTTGTCCTAGTTGGTTTATTGGTCCCAGATGGGTGATGAATACACTTCTTGAGGCATGTTTTCTAACATCCCTGAGGCTTCCAATTCAATAAGTAAAGTGATCCACAAACAATTCCCACTGGAAAGGATTTTTAACAGCTTGGAGGTCATTTAGAATCCAAGTGCCATGAACAAGTTGAGCAGAGAAACTGTGCAGTCTCTACATTGTCAGAAGGCTTCAAGACTGGATTAGAAAAATCTGTGAGCAATTAAGTCTGATATCATAGCTGATCCTGCTTTGAATAGGATGTTAGGCTACAAGTTTTAATTCTTTACAATTTGTGGGGAAACACACATGTCTGCAGAACACAGAAGCTTGCCTTCTACTTAGAACCAGCCTTGTAAGAAACCGTTTCTCTTCATTGGCTACAGAAGTAGCCAAGATTAAACCAACCATTGTGACTATTTTCCAGAGATGTATTTTCATCCTCCTACCCAGTGTAATATAGATTTGAGATTAGACTTTTTCTTTCTTTAGACACTGTGTCAGTATTTTTGTGCTGGTGTTCAGAGAGTGCTGTGGAAATCCTCTTTCCCCAACAGTCTCCAAACAAACAGCCTCATTGTATTTTTGGCGTTAACTTTCTTCATGGAAAGCTAGAAGCAGCTGTCAACTTTATATTCCTGGGAAAAAGAGCTGGGATGCTATTTGTAGGTTTGCATTCTCTTGTCTTCAATATATCCTAATGGATTATACACAAAATTTGGACCCAGGCACATCACTTCTTCATCCATTTACAGATCTAGAGCTCTTAATTTTCTTCTTTCAAATCACAATTTGAAGAACACTCTAAGGAGGAATTCCCAGAGAAAAGTTTTCCTTTTTTTATGTCTTTTATTTGGTTTTCTCTGGAGGAGGCCCCCCCACCTATTCTCCCCAGYTGGTAACTCCAGAGGAAATTTTGCTAAACTTCAGTGCCATTCTAAAACCCCTCAAGAAAGCTGAAAGACTTTGTACAGTTACAGTCCTTTGTTATCATGAGTGTAATGGCTCTGCTGTGGTTAATTACAGTAAGTGATGAAAATAGACAATTTGCAGCTTCTTGAGAGAACAATAGAAGGAATGAAAAGACTGATGACAACAGTCAAGTTTTGTGGCCCAGGGAAAGGAGGGTGACATCATTTTCCCATATTCAAAGTTGGACAACATGGATCCAATTTTCTTCCTTTCATCATCAGTAAATAATTCGGATGTTTCCCATCCCTTAATTGTGCCTTTCTTTTCGTGATGAGGGGAAATCATTACTGTGATGATCTGTTGGCTAAATTTTCCCCACATCTGCAGAGTGTTTCACCAAGTGGGCCATTTGCCCATTTGCAGACTAACGAACAAGAAGAATTTTGGATTCTTAAGGTGGAGGCTACACCAGGAGGTTGGGAAACATCACATTTCAGAAAGCAACCTGAGTTGGACTAGAAAAAAGGTTTTATAGATCCTGCTAGAATCTGGGTTAATGATGACAGATAGTCTTCCTCCTGCTTTTAGGACTATGAGACCTTTTTCTTCCAGTGTTCACAACAGGCCATTGCACCATTCCCTATTTGACACAAAAGCCCTGTCTTACTTAGCTCTAACTCTCTTAAGGCAGAGAGCCACCCTCAGCAACTCTTTCAACAGTCAGTATAGCGACATAATRTCTCAGTGACATCTGCACCAAAGCAACAGACCTCTCCAGGCTTAATTTCCTTCATGAAGGCTTTCACACACAATAGCCTTCCATTTATCTACTCTGGGACAAAAAGAGCTGGCTCAAGGTCAAATTTTGGTGAGCTGAACCCTGCAGCCATTTGCTTTCTGTCTTCAGAGCTGCTGGAGAGCCTCAGGAGCCCACAGTGCCRAAAAAGGAACAAAACTCAGGAAATTTGCTGCTAGGTTGGGTTTCTGGGTATTGAAGCCAGTCACATCCACCTGACCCAGACTTCAGGAAAGGGAACATGGGGCTACACTAAGCCACTGGCTGGCCAGAGGACAGGTTGAAGGTTTACAGCCTGGTTGATGGGTGAAACAGGTCTTCATTGTGGTAAGGAAATGTGCTTACGGAGGTACAGTGGACACAGGCAAAGCAAAGCCCCTGGCAGCTCTCTGAGCCTTTCCTGGCCAATGTGGGGATTACACACTCGATCCCAGCCTCTTTTACAATTTAGCAACAAAGCAGCTCCTTTGAGTATATGATATGGTTGCTGGCCAAGCCAGAGCTTCAATGAGAAAGTCCCTTTCAATCTTCTTCTCTTATCTACCCATAAGCACTTCCATATTGCAATCCATATTGTGCACACTAAGAAGGTGTGCATCATTATGCTAAATTGGAGGGATCGGGTCACTCTCTGGACCAGAGAGATATAGGGATATAGAAACACAAGGTCCTCTCTGGGGTTGCTTAATGCAGACAGAATTTGGTCCCTCTTTTAAATKCTTTTCAAACCTGAATCAAAACTCATTATGGTTAAAAAGCAAGGAAATAAACAAACCCTCTGTGCATGGTATTGTTCTGTGTTCTCTTTTGGGTGGCAGGTGGTTTTGAAGTCATAATAACATGAATTAAGAGTTCAAAGTGGCAAACATTTAAAAGCATGGTCTCCATCTCTGCATGCCTTTCATTTGTTCTCTAGCCCTGGGATATAAAGGAGTATTATCTGCAAGAAGTACTATGCCAGCCTACTTACTGCATGTGGCTTTGCAGCTTGGGTTACACATACTGATCTTACGTTCTGATATTCTCTACAGGATATTGCAAATATTTCCTTCTAGGTTTTTAATATACTAGGATATCTTGTATATTATTTTTTCCCCCTCTTTATAGACCTTGGGTATGTGTTCTCTCATCTCAGAGACTTGGATTGACATTTCAGCCAGGAGGGAAAACTCACGGGAGTTCATTCATTTCGCAAGAGAGAAAACTAATTTCCTACTCTTTTAAATTTGTAAGACTGTTTTCAAGAAATATCCCAACTGACTTCCAATATTTCAGGCAGCAACAATTGCATTCAGGCATGTCTGATCTCAGATTTGCATCTTCGTCAGGATCTGAACCTGGATGCTTCTCTACTGAATTACTGCCAAACAACGAAGAGAGCTACTTTGCTCATGTAGCTAATAGGCTGTTATCCTGTAGCAGAATGATCATTAGAAGTAAACATGCTATTCACTCTGATCATCTGCACTATAAATAAATCTATCCTGATAAATCTGTGAGTGCTTACCTTTGAATTTAGAAATGGCCACATTAAGATCCTGGTTCGCAAGCTTTACAACAGAAAAGCAGAGTTAGATTTCAAGTTTTAATTCAACATCCAAGAGAAGATGATTTTCACTATAAAAAAGCTGCCCTTCAAAAAAAAATTGCAATTTGAATTTGTCTTTCTGCATTTAGAAAGAAATGTACAACTGATTATCTGAAATATCATAACACACAGAAATGTGAATTTGGTGGTACTGKTTTTTGTTTCTACCCAGTGACTCCTAGCAGTAACGGGAACACTTTGAGCATACAGACTTTTGATGCAGCAATGCCCATTTTGTAGTGTTTTACTCTAGCACCACTAGTAGCATGAAAAACATGGCCACATCTCTCACTTTGTAAGGCTTGATGAATCTCCTTACCTCTCCTCAGCTCTGTGTGTGGCTGATGGGGACTTAAGTAGAGGCTTAACTGGGTGATGGGATGAATTTCAGCACAGGAAGGATGCATATCTAACATGCTGCTCAGAACTTCTTTTTTATTCCTCCTTTTTCTGCAAGAATTAGAGGCTGACCAGTGAAACAGTCAGACCAAGCAAAGAGAGGTAATTTCTCAGGCAGCATGCAAGTGATATATGCATCTCTTTCCCACAGAATACTGTAAAGTCTGAAAGAATCCTTGTAAAGGAATGAACAAACTCAGAATGAATAAATCTGTGACTGGCTGCTAAACATTGAAATCTCCATGTGACTTGTGTATGCAGGAGTCACCTGTCAGAAGGTGGGAGGAAGAATTACTCTGTTATTTCCCTGTTTACTGTATGCTTTATCAAAACAGCCATTCCTGTCTTTTGTTGGAGAAAGTATGCTGCCTAGCTAGACCATCGGTCCATGAAATACTTGTATTTTCTAAYGTAATTCATTTTGCCCCATGTGAGGGTCTCATCCTGCCAGAGGCAAAGCACTCTCAGTTTCTGACAGAGGTCTTCAGCAGCTGCTGATGGGAAGCGTAGGCCATCCATGACCGCCGAGCCATTAAACTGTTACGCTGCGAGGGATAGGGGTGAGGAGGCCAAACTTTCATTTCCATGACTGCAAAACACATGAAAAATATTCCCATGCATAAAAGAGTGGGAAAGAAATGAGGCTGAGGAAAATGAAACTCTAGTTCCTCAGTCACTGGAAGCTAAATCATAATCATTACCATTAATTAGCAATACTTAAGAGTCTTAGTAATGAATCATCTTGTCGTAGCTTTAGTGGGCTGAATGCCTGAATGATAACAGATCTTAAATCTGAGCATCTCCACCTGTTCTGCAGTTGTTCCTTCCAGATTAGACTAGGCTGCAGCTTCTGGCAGTGTACCTTTGCTGTGGATAAAAAGCAGCATTCTCCCTTCAGGGCCATCAATCCCAGGTCTTTTTTAAGCAGCATTACATTAATTTTAAATTAAAAAAAAAAAAAGTCTACAAACTAAATCATAAAAAACAACACAGAGGAAATCAGTGTTTGGGGATGAGCTAATTAAGTCAGGAAAGAAGAAGCTTTGTGTATGTGTAGCCAAAACTGGAAAAACACACACACACCCATGCACACACAAAAATAAATTTGAATTGTTTAAGGAATTAGAGTGTAAAGAAATTATATTTTATAGTACACCAAACTGTCAAACATGYCATAACCCTGTGAAAACCACTTATATTTTAATGGCTGAAAGGAATAAAACTGACAAAAGAATAAATTCCCTGTGCACTCTGACATCAGAATAAATTTCCTATGGAAATAGTGCTGTTTTCCTCACTGACTTCAAAAAGGCCATCGAATAGGATGACTTTAAGGGTATCTGCACTTCGTTTGGTAGGGCAGTATATCTTGTATTGAAGAAGGCTGGAGAGATGTTTTCCAGAGAGAGCTTAGCAGCTGAGGATAATAAGTGAGGAAGAAAATGCTGTCACCACTGGGTGGAACAAGTGGGATACCCGGCGTGAAGAATTTTGGTTGGCAGGTGCCTGGGGTAAAATCTACACATTTAGGAGTTGGAATGGAAGTTTATTCACACCTCAGTGTGACCATGCTGTTTACTGAGTTCAGTCTCCTTTGTTCAATGGAAATCATGCCATGGATGCTGGATCCCAGAAAATTCACTGTGTGCATCCCCAAATGCCACAAGCCATAAAGCAGCCTCCCCAATGCACTGGAACAATCTAAACTTGATACATTTAATTATTGTAAAAAACCCCAAAACTAAATAAATAACAAGGTGCCTAGGGAAGCAAGCAGGAGAGACTGAGGACATTGCTTTTGCACTTTCACTTTCAATAACTGGAGATTCGTAAGGTGGAAAATGGCCAGATGCTCCTAGGATGTGCCTCTTGCCCTAAGGAAGGAGGTGACCCCTCTTTTCCATCTGTTCCTCAAAATTCAGTGTTTTTGGTGTGTGATATGGATTTGAGGTCATAATAATATGATGAGAGGAACAAAGGATATCTTTAGTTAGAAAAGATTATTCTTCAAATCMTTAAACGTTGACATCTCCATTAACTTAAGCTCGCCTGACAGTCAGTGGAGGGATAATTGATATAATCCCTAGAGCTAGGGATGAGAGTCATGTCTTCCTAAGGTCTAACATAGGTCATAGGGCAGATGAATGAAGCCCCTAAAACACCTATTTCTGTCCATTCGCTATAGAATAAGCCAAGGGTGACAAACTCAGCAATAGATTTTATATTACAGGCATCTAAACTTAAGTGAGATGAATCATACAGTAAATGCCCTAACAGTGAGAACGCTCATTATTCTTACATGGAATAATTGGCCATGGAAAAGGGCAGAAACCTGCCCATTGCTTGATACCTTTAAGGAAGAATGGATACAATATCCCACAGGCAATAAAGCTACAGACATCTACTGTACCATCTATTAGGTTTCCTTGATCTCTGATTTTTATTACCTTATTAAAGCARGTGACACAGTATGTTGGCATTGTATGAGCCTTACACACATTCTCCATATTTCCATCATTCTTAACTCCCTCAACTGACCCAATGCTGACAAGACCTGAATAAATGACATAATACAATGTCACTTCACACTTAGGTGAAGCAGCAGTAAGAATGCACAAAGTCATACTTATACTTGCAATGCTTCCTTCATCATCATGATGAGTCCTTGAACTTTTCTAGCACTCTGAAGATCTGAGTGGGGCTTATTGTGACATCTTGCTATATGTGAGTGCAGACTTCCTAAGTAATCTTTTGTGAATTATCAGTCTTTAAAGTCTTGTCTGTCTTTGCTTCACACATTCCCTGACACAGGTATCAGAACTGCAGGCAGAGAGAATTAGTAACAAAGCAGGAGGTGTAAGTCTTGTCTTCACCAGAAATGCATATCTTAGTCCCTTTTGTGGATAAAAGATGCAGAACTAGCACATCAGCACCTGCATGGCTCCAGGGCTCTCCACCTGCAGTGCCATTTATCCTCCGGTTTCATTGAGATTAAGAGCACTGCCAAAAGACCAAACTAAAGGCATAAAGCAGCCTTCAAGGAATTAATCATGCTTCTTTCATCAGCCCTTTTTTCCCCTTGTCTTTCTACCTGCAGATATTACCCCTTCATTCATCTGTYTTTTTCTGCCAGAGTCAGGATGCTCACGTACCACACAAATTTATGTATTTCTGTAGAATGACTGTACTGATACTGTGAGTGGTGGCATAAACTTTGTTTTTGAGCATAAGTCAGGAGACCAGTCTTCCATTTCTGAATCTGACAGATGCCAGATGCCAGTCTAAAACGTGCCTCAACTTCCATATTTTACCAAAAGAAAATTCTTTCAGAAGTCCTCTGATGTTGTCAAAAGCTATGTCAGTTCTGCTGGAGCTGCTAGCCTTGCACTTATAATACTATGATGCATGTCATGTTTCAAAGAGTTGGGTAATGGGCATTGTGTTATCCTGACATGGTACAGGGGAGCTGAGACTGATCAACTAATCAGTGTGAGGAACTAACTGGTGAAGACATCTTGAAGATTGCAAGGGTCCTAGGGCCTCACACAAGTTTCAAAATCTGACTTTTTTACAAAGAAAATGTTTTCACCTTTCTTGGGATGGGGACACTTGAGGCCATGCCATGAAGTATAGTGCTGACCTTAACCTTGTTTCAAACATATGAGTATGTGCAAACTATGCAATGTTGAGTCTAGTGAAAGCCAGCAGGCCCAGAGGCTGTATGGATAAACCCAGAACTGCGTTAAAGTATCTCACTGTCATCCCATGCAGCTCTAGGGTATCCTGCTAAAAAGTATCCTTTTTTT
Organism: Oceanodroma leucorhoa; assembly: GCA_030449065.1. Taxonomy (NCBI): domain Eukaryota; kingdom Metazoa; phylum Chordata; class Aves; order Procellariiformes; genus Oceanodroma; species Oceanodroma leucorhoa. The sequence continues at coordinate 2,716,458 of JASVER010000106.1, forward strand.
CCACCCCTGTTGCTTGCTCTCTGTGTTCTCCATAACTTTCAGACTTTTTTCCCAATGAAAAAAATGAATAGAGGGATACAGGCTATTTAGCTGCTCTTTGATAACTCTCACTAAGGCGATTGCTGGGGAAAAATGCTTGCTTGGCCCTTAAAGGAGCTCTGATGACTGCTTTGGGGTGGTACTCAAAGGATCTCGCATGGCCCGTCCATAGGTTCCCATTCTGGTACCAGCTCAGACAGGGTTGGTCGGGGGAAGCTCTGTTCTAAGCGTCATCACATGCCTCCTGGGTGTCATGTTCAAAGCAAAAGGTCAATGACAGAAGATSTCCTAGAGCTCCAGTTTTGAATCTCCCGTTCCATGCAGTCAATTTCATACTATTGTGCTTGTTTGACTGATCCTCAGCTCCCATTTGTGCAAAGTGCAAGGGAAATTGTTTTTCCTCCCATAACTTCTTACAGGTTGCCTACAAGCGATGCCTCAGGTTTCACAGACAGTTGAAAGCCATGTGTTTTGGAAGATGAATCAAAACTTGGTAAAACTGTTGTGTGAGTTACGTGGTGACTTTATATACCTCAGCTGCCTTGCCTTTAAAATTGCAAATGTTAGGTGAGGGAGGCAAAAAAAAGTACATACTAGAAACAAATGAAGATAATTGAATACTTCCTTTTCACTGTGAGGCAGCTTAATCTGTAGTTTCTGAGACATTTTTGTCCATAACTCTTTCAGTAGCTTTGGAAGTTCCACAGAAATCAAGAAGATTGGTTCTGGCTGTTCACCACARGGGTTCATACCATGATCAAATATCACAACTGGAGTATAGTGATAAACCAGACAGAGCCAAGCAGAACAACTGGTCAGACCCCAAGTCACAGTGAACCCCATTGTGAACCCAAAACTGTGCCAGGGACTCTAGCTGACAGACAGTCTCCAAGAATTTCTGAGAAGAGCCCAGAGGTTGGCACTGGCCAGATCTGCTTCCACCAGGGAAGAGTTTTGAATAAGGCAAATGTTTCTTAGATCTTTCCACACAACTGCACYATTGACTTTGTGACCAGAGAATAGTCATAGGACCAGAGAATGGCTCCAAGACCCTTTTATTTACAAGTGTAGATACAACTCATAAGTCTAATACTAACTCTGCTGATGTATGGTGTCTATAAAATAACTCTCCTTTTGGGTGTCTACAAAAAGAGAGAYTATGCAGTGTTTGTTTCATCAAAGTTTTTCAACGTTATAGGGTCACAGATGTAGGGTACATCTGAGTGGCTGTGAAATAAATTAGTAACCTAAAGGAATCCTGCCCCTCGTGCCTACCAGACATAAGGCCTTTCTGAGACTCTTTTTATCTTTTATCATCAGCAATCACTCAAAACAGACCTGAAAAAGAGAGACAGAGTCTTAGAAGGGAGGAGATCCCTGGTCAAAGTTTTATAAAAGCCAACACTAAGGTGCACCTTAGAAAGGTTTTTCCTTCTCCTTTCCTGATCTCCCAGTGGAAGAATCTTATAATCAGAAGTGAACCTCAAACAGCTCTCAACTGAGTTATGCCATTGTGTGTTCCCACAGTAATTAGGACTTTACAAACTTTCTAAAGTAGGACCCAGCTGCCCTTTCATTTTCCTTTTCTTCTATACAGTACCTTTGTTACATGCTCCTAAACATTTTTTTTCCTTCTTTTTTTCTGCCATAAAGCACAGCATACCAAATTGAGTGACATAAAATAGGTGGCTGAGTGAAGACTRAAGAAGTCAGAGAAATGTAAGGTTTCACTGAGGTAAGTTTCCGCAATTATTGAGATACATTATGGTATCTTTGTGTTAGTGAAATTTCTTCCCTCTCAGTTTTTCCCACTCAATTTTCCTCTTCATTTACTCAAAGGCTGTATTTTCAGTCTTTCTTAACAAGCTAAGACTATTAGAATGTCTTACAACTTTTGATTCAGTGTACATTATGGATTGAGGGTACAGTGTTTCCTGGTGGAGAGCTCTGCTTGMTACAAATAATATTTCATGACAATACAATCCTTGAAAATCGGTTATGTTCATTCTGTAGGAAAATCTGGATCTTCTGGAGAGAAYGCTTATTCAGTACATTGGGAAGAGCAGTGAACAGATTTTTGCATTTACTGAAATATTGCAAGACTTGGTATTATACAGAAAAGCACTGTGGTATAGAGACATGTCCTATTTTSCTCTTATTGCAAGAAAATGTATATTGCTCTGAGGTAACAGTAGGCTAATTCCCTTCCTGAGCCCATGTTTGTCTGGAGAGCAGCGAGTAAGGAAAGTAGTTGAGTCTGGCTTTGAGAGCAGGCTTGAGCATCTGCCTGTGTGACTGTATTGACATAACCAAAGAGGTTGGATAATGCGATGATGCTACCTCTGAGAACGCCCAYAGAACGGAAGAAGAGTGAGGACTCATGCATCACTGTCCTCTGATTGGCAAACAAAGCCCAACTCCAGAATTATTCAGAAATATTTGTTTTTAGTGGGGATGACAGAAAGAAATACGATTTGCTTTTATGATTACGATTATGCTCTCATGAATAGCTGTGATTACAGCCAGGACCAGGGCAGATCTCTGCATGCATGTGTCCACATGCATCCTTACTGCGCTTAGACATCCAGCAGCTAACCGGGTGTGAGTAACACTCCAGTGAAGGAGGAGGGAGATTCTGCCTTGCTGACTCTGTGCCAGCAGCTGTTGCCTTCTCCGAGTCAAGTGCATGGGCTGCAAACCGCTCTTGCCTCTGAGGTGTTCGGGGGGTAGCAGAGCTCAGCTTTTGAGCTCAAGTCTGTTTCAGACCGTGACAAATTTGTTCCCTGAATCCATACTCTTTTTAATCTAAATGTCAGGTAGGAAATTAAAGCCCTGCTGAAACGGAGTGTATTACCAACATTTTATTAGATCACAAACAATTTAATAACCAGATAGAGGGAGAAGGTCATTTTGTTGTCAGTCCGGCTTATCTCATAAATTAGGCATCAGGTTTTGTACAAAGGCGTCTCTCAGCAAATAAAATTATCTGGTTTGATGAAGGGCCTCTGTCCATGGAAAACAGATAACACAGATGAAAGAGGGAGCCCTGTAATAAAATTATTATCCAGGAATGTATGAAAGGGGATGGACTCTTTAAAAATACTTATCACACATTTACCCTATTAACAGTAAGTAAATGCCAAAGTAGCAAAGGACACGCCTTCCTGATGAATTCATGTGAAATAGTTTCAAGGTCAGTAAACAAAAGGGATGGCAGGTGAAATATTGATTATAAATATGGYAGCTCTTAGTGACCTCACTGGCTGAAAAGGGAAGAAACCCAGACCCTTATCTCTTCGCTAGAAATATTTATGGCCCAGAAATGACAGTCTTCTGAGTAGGAGCAGGGCAATGAGTGATGTGTACCAACATGGCATTGATTTCAATGTATCATGTTGCAAATCTGTTTCGGGGGTGAGGGAGAGGAGTGATGAAGGAAAGGTATGACTAGAGTAAATTTTTTTCCGAGAATATGAAGGTCTGGTGTTGCTCAGATTTGTCTGCCTGCAGGTCTCTGATGCACAGGGATTTCTACAGCCCTGTCTCAAGCTGCCTTCCTTTTTTTTAGCCTCGTTAGAGTGAAGTTAGACTAACGCATTAAGTGTCCTGCTGAAACGTGAGGGCAAGTTGTGTCACTTTATCTCCTGAGAGATGCTGCAAGACAAATGTGGCAGCAGCAGCAGAATAAACTTCCTATACGATAGCTCACTTGTGCTGTCACCATGGAGTTGGAGAAACCACCATGGTGAGGATAGGACAGGGCCTTTCCCTCCTRTGACAGCAGCTGACTTGCATCTCTTTTCTCCTTTTCTCTGCATAACGTGACATTGATCTCTCCTCAAAACATAGTAATGCAAATCTTCTACCCCTTCTCCATGTGGGCCTGGGGATGCATTGAGCCAATGGCCTTTAGAAAATGAAGAACTGGAACAAAATTCTGCAGAAAAGGAATTTTTAAAATCGCTGCTACTCTCCAATATAGTGGTCTCTGCTGAACTCAGTATGCAAACCAATGTTTGCTCTGGAAATCTCTCAGTGACTGTATCTAAGAGCCAGGTCTGGTCCATGTGCCAGAGCTCACAGCTCTCCCAGCAATGCCTGTGGAACAGCCCATCCATCTCATTATTCTGCTTCACACAAAATCATTCGGATTAATGCTTACTCTGATGTGTTTTTATCTGCCCAAACTCAAGCTATGAGAGGAAGCACCACACCTGCTAATCTAAACTCTATTTTTCTTCATGTAATAAAGTTAGGCCAGCCTCACCCAATACTCTTCTGTTATTGAACTGTCTCTATTCCCCCTTCTAATTCTGCAGCGTATTGCTGACAAGCCTGGTCTAGAGATCACTTAAAACAGATAAAACAGACACATACAGTGTAAGAATTGTTTAGGGAAAAGCTGGAAAAACTTTTTCAGTGCATGGATCCCCTCAGTGTGAAATCATGGTATTTCCAAAAACTTTGCCTCTCCCTGAGCAGCCCAATGTGAGAGATAAATGTATTCTTGGTAAGCTGTTTAACTTTCTGGTTGTGAGAAATAAAACAGGAGAAAACTTTTTTTTTGAGAGAGAAGGAGTAATGACAGAGAGTATTTTTTTTCTGGTCTGATAAGGGCATAAAGACTGCTTAGTAAAGAAATGGGAACACTTAACTGACATCTTCTGCTTTGGGTAGTGAACTTCCATTTTGTCTCCTGGCAGAGAAGCGAGGAGCTTGCCCTRCAACTAGCAGTGTGCTTCCAGTTTTATTATCCAGGGTTTACTCACTTTTTTCTTTGTTTCTTCCTTTTTTATTTTTTTTACTGTTTTTTAATTATTATTTTTATTTTTATTTCTCTTCCGAATATACCCACAAGGATGGTAGATGTTAAGGTATGTAAGCAGATGACTAAGCTTTGGTCTGAGGTTAAGATAACTGAACAGGTTGTGCAAAAATTTGGACRTGACGTGAGAAATTGGTGAACATAACATATAACAGAGTGACAAGCTCCTAAAAGTTACTGGTAACACCATGAAGAATGGCCAGACACAGGTGGAGAAGAACTCCACACAGGTGGAGTTATGTGAAAGACAACCAAACTTCACCGCTAATTGTAGGGGAATATTTGGGACCTTTGTGGTCTTAAAAGGTCAAGAGTGCCTAGATATAACCATATCRGTAATACTAAGGCTGGGATTACATAGGTAATGGTATCAGAAATACCGAGGTTGGGTATGGCTATAGCAAAACTGGGACAAATGGAGAAAAAAAAATTAGGGGTGAGTTGTTTATCTGGGAGGGCACAAGGGCAGAGAGAAGGAGGAGTCAGGATGGATGGGGAAGAGAAAACATGGGAGAATGGAGAGGGGATGGGTGTAAAGGGCTGGTTGCATGGAAGTGGTTCAATATTCCTGCCTGGCCAAGTCCATCACCTGACCAATGTCATCTGTCCTATTGTCTGTCAAAGCCTATTCCTGATTATTTTCCTGTGTGAACATGCACGTGTATGTGAGCCAGTCAATGGAGAGAGGTCTAAGAGCTGGGTACTAGAGAAACCAGGGGTCTGAGAGTGTGTTTTGTGGGGATTCAGCTGGGACACCAGATACTGGCTTTTGGATTTCATCTGGGACAGGAAATGTAAAGAACAAAATCATGTGAAAATGGGAATTCCTGTGTTTTGAACACGAAATCAAATGGAYTGAGAGAAATCCTCATCAATTTTTTTTCCCAGCCTCACTGAGGGAGAATTCAAATAAAACCCACCCATGGGGTCACCTACAGCTAGTTATGACCACAAATAAGCGTCAAATCAGATGCCAATATCCAAACCCTGACAGTTTTGGAGAAGTTTAATCCATTAAGCAATTAGGTCATTTTTCTAACTGAGACCATGCCAAGGTCTAGTGTCTGACCTTGCATAATATTGGGAAAGGTTGCATTCTGACCAGTCCCAAGAGCCATCTAATTAAAGGCTAATCAAAGTAATACCGATGAAASATTTTTAATTTGTGCTACAAATTTTGGTAGCACTTTGACTTCAACATGGTGCCAATAGTGGAGCTGGTTAATTACCTGGGCTTATTACTGCAGATCCTTGATGGAAATGGAAAGCAGAACTTCTGCTGGATTTATGAAATACTTTTCCACTGTTGTTGAAAGATAAATACAGAAAACTATATGGAAAATACAGACAGATGATATTTAATAAAACAGCCTTTTCAGAGACCTGAATATCCATTACTGTGGAGGCAATGGTTAACAGGATAAACAATTCAATCCATCTCAATCTATGCACTTAGGCAGAGCTGTATCCCTGTTGCTATTTACCTGCTCAGATTTATCTTCTTATTTGCCTTCTTATTGATACGTATATCTCTATCATGTTTCTAAAGCACTCGGCACCCTGTGATCCRAGTCCTCAGCTTCTGGTTTTGGGATCATCTTGTACAAAGGGAGACATAGAGGCTCTGGAAGCGATGGCTGGGAGGTAAAGCTCCAYGGTGCCAATGGGGATGAACCTTACAGAGATAGCTCTGAGAGTTTTTTAAACTTAGGATCCAGAAGATGAAAAGATTTGTCTAYTTATGGATTCATTTATTCATTTGTTTTTTTCTGAGACATTTACCACCTAAGCAATTGTATTCTCCTTTGATCTCATGACAGTTTTTTTCTTTTAAATCACTCTCTTCCACTACAGAAAGCAACCATTTACCCYCCACAAGTACAGCACAAGGAGGGAGACGAGTTTCTTTGTATGCCTATTTGTTTAAACAACTGAAGAGTCTCTACTTTTTGGTGAATGGGTTGAGTGGATGAAGCCATCAGGTGTCTCAAAGGTGTTTTGTAGCAGAAAAAGTACTATATAAAGTGACGTGAGGTCCTTAGCTGACTGTGCCTCACTATGGCAGGCTCCAGTACCGACCTTCAAAATAACAGTTTTGTGCATCTGTGTCTCAAAAGCTAACCAAAAGGAGGCCTAGATTCTTTATAAAAGGCTTATTGTTGTTATTATTGCCTGCTGCAGCTTCCCCCTTGAGGCTCCCTTTATCACTCAACCCAGGCAGCAGATTAATTCTCTCCTAAATGCAAAATCTTACGACATTTTTTCCATAAATCAAGACACTATCAGGGGATTTACTCCAGGGCAGTAGCTCTCAGCCCTGACTTTACAAAGATTTCAGTTCAGAAAGGTTTCCAGCAGAAGCTGTCTCTGTCCCCAAAATCTTTCAGTTGCTGGAAGGCAGTGCCAGTGAAATCCTGCGTATGACAGCTCCTCCACAGCTGGTTTTAGGGTGAGAAATGAGAACAGATGGAGCAGCTGTGGCAGAAACAATCTCCAGGGTGGAAAACTCATGTTGTCTTAGTGTGAGCTGATGWACTGAAGCTGGTGTCTGTGTCAGATTCTTCTCTCCTATATAAGCAGAATCAAGCAGGGGACATCAAACATGCARTTTTCCAGGTGATCTACCAAAGTACCAAACAAATAAATTAAGATAGAGCAATGGATTCAGATGATGTGCTAAATATCAGTTTAGGTGGACTCCTAGCATGTATACTCAAGAGGGCTGTGTGGATATATATGGATATCCTGAATCAACTTGAGGCCTCAGCATTACTGTTACAGTGTCCATCCCCATTTGTAGGAAGTGGAGCCACATAAACGTTTTATTGAGCACGAATTATTTACAAGACAAAATCCTCTTGCCTTCTGAAACATTATATTTGATAAACCAGAGATGATGGACAAGTTTCCAATAACTCYAATCTTTAACTATCATTGTTCTGAAGAGTAGATTCTCCTTTAAGAATTGGTTCAGCGAAGATGACAAGCTGGGGAATATCATGGTAATCGCCTGTCTCCATGTGAAGAGGACCGTGTTTGCAATATTGTAGTCCTTACCCAGAAGGAGCRGAGTGCCCAGGACAAGGAATTATCCAGCCCGCCAGTCTGCAGAAGCCAATGAACCCAAGCATATTTTCAAAATCACATTGTTTACAATAAACTCCATTAATGCCCCATGTACTTTCATCCTCCCTCATACAAAAGATGCCACACAGCTGTATTGCCACAGGAGAGCAAAGCTAGCATCCTCACCATCATACAGTCATTTCCATTGCCTTTTTGTTTYCCCCAATAGACACTGATTTCCAACTCTTCCCTGGGTTACAATGCTGGAAGACCTGAAAAGAGGCAGAGATGTAGTCCAGCAGCAAAAAAAAAAAAAAGCTGTTCTCTTTACCTGGGCTGGTGTCCCATGAGGACATCCCTGGATTTGAAGGGCTGGGCTTCAATTTATTGTTGTCAATCAGCTGTGTCACTGTGAATAGAGTGATGGCACAGGACATGCTTTCTGCTTTAGATGAGTGGTGAGAGGGGCCCTTGGCTAGTGCTGAATAACCACCCCTTCGAGCCCTGGATGTGAGGGGCTGCACAAGGGGGCAGGGGTGGATTATGCCACATTGCAATTACCCCAGCTGTCAAAACTCATGTTCAGATTAGCCCTGACACCTCTGTATGTTATGCTGAAGCATAGCTATAGCTGGTATAAAGAGACCTTAAGCCAAATTAGGGGTCAAATAAAATCACAGCAATTTCAGAACTAAGAAAGAAGTGATTAACTCCACCACAAACAAACAAAGAGGAAGTGTCTGCAGTTATAAAGCATTTTTAATTTTTCTGGTTGTTGGAGGAGAATAAATATCTCCTTCTGGGTATAATTACTGGTTTTTGAACAGTTAAGGAAGATGGTAAAAAGAGAGATCTGGTGCCACAAAAGGAACAAAGTCAACCCTCTAAATCAATAATTTTTACAAGCACGTTGCAAAGAGCTAAAAGATGCAGTAGAATGAGCATTGCCTAGTGTATCACTGAAGGCACAAGCAAAATGTCTGGGATATGCTCTTAAGTGCAAAGCAATTATCATTGATTTTATGTTTCAATTATTTCAGACTCATTTGCTCCCTTATGCCTTTAAAATAAATATATTAGGTGAAAGTCTTTTGGGATTTCATGCATCTTGAGATCGACTAATGTCTTTAACAAGCCTTTTCCCTTCAGAATTGCTAGCATGAGCAAAACTCAAAGACCTGAAGAGGGGGAAATTAGTTTTGTTAGAGAAACCAGTCAAAGAACATAACACCCTCACTTGCAAAAATGAGCAATTTGGAAATTAAATAAATTAATGGTATGTGGAAATTAAAGCAGCAATAGAGGTTCAAATTTAACCATCTTCTGCATATGCTGCAAATGRCACTTCTTCAGAAGGATTTAGATAGGCTGGTAGAACAGTACTGAGGCAGTGATGGTAAGAAAGCAGGCAGCTTGCAGAGGTGCTAATGGCAAGACCTTAATTGATTCATCCTTGTGATTTCTGTTAGTGTGCCAGATAAGCCAAACCTGTGGATGCTCATGTTCCCGGYTGCTGAAATCAAACATGGGCCCAGGTCTTGCGTTGCATGGCCTTGTTTGTCAAAGGGGGCAACGACCTTTGTGAACTGTGTTTAGAGTTTTTGATTCCCACTTGAAAAAGACCAAATGAAAAAATTGTTATACAAACTGTCACAGTATAAACTCCCATATTTTTATCAATCAAGAATTTATGGCTTTGTGACACGCCTCAGAAAGCTGTATGTAGGACTTTTAATCAAATTCTGGAAAACTTTCACGGTTTCTTCCTCACAGGGTGTTTCTCTTTCATGAATTAGGTGCTTGGTGGGAAAAAGGAGATAGTGACTCTAAAACGCAGGACTTTTCCAAACAGCTAATCAATGACATCTTGTCCCTGAGTGGGCAAAAACTTCTCGAGTTAAAAACTCATTCCAGGGCAGGAGTTTTGAGCTGCTGCCTTTCTTGGATGCCTTGAGAAGATATTACAGATCTAATCCTGCTTTTTTTGCATTTAAAATCTGCCTGTGTACAGCAGGACACTGGCCCTAGCTTTCATAACTTGGAATCAGGGAGTGGATGCAAGCTGCAACCTAACGGAAAGAGGAAGCGCCAAAATAAATCGTAACTAACATTGCTAGTCACTGGGGCAACAGCTATTTGGACTAATCTGGGGTACTGGGGTATCTTTTCCTGTTCCGAGTATTGCTGTGATAGATGCAAATGATTGACAGAAACAAAGCTCCTTCTCTGGATTTGTAAGTTATTCCCTGGTAATATGTTTCTCCTCCTGTCTTCAGAAGAAGGATGATGTCTTTGGAAGTCTGGAATTGAACTAATGATGCGAGACGTGCATCCACCTGACAAAGGACATTCAAGTGGCTTGTTTTCTCAGGCTCCTTAAGAGAAAGAAAGATAAGCAAAGAGGAGAAAAGCAATTATTTCCATTCCCATGGCATACTACTGTAAAATATCAGCCACTGCAAATGGGTTCATTGGGGCAGCCATAATATACTTGGGACAAATTTTGGTAAAATCTTCAAAAGCCAGCACCCCTTCTACCAAAGGAAGCACATAGCACTTCCTTTCCTACCTCAACTGAAACGCRCACATTTAAGGAGAAGGAGTTAATTCTTACAGTTCAAAAATAAATTAATACGTTCCTACTGTATTTTTTATCCCACCAAAATAGATAACTGAATGGGAAATGGATATGCAATGGGTTGCAACAAAAGGGCTTTTGTGTTGAGTGCTTATTTGGAGTCCAGGCAAGTTGGGTTCTTGTCTGAGATCCACATCTTGGACCTACTTGGTTTCTTCTTTGACAAAGCTGGTATTGCTTGATTTCTCTTTTTTTATATCTCTCTTTGCTCAAATTGTGAAAGATATACTCTGCTTAAAAATTATGAATCACAGGTTAGGTGATTTAAAGACAGACTTTGATGTTTGTAACATGTATGATTGTTACAGCTCAGGGGTGGTAACTGGATTCCAGTCTTTCCCTTCCAGCATTGTCTATGTAAGTAGCAAAAAACCCTCATGCTTTTGTGTTCTTTGAGAAAACTTCACAGAAGCAAAATAAATAACCWCTATGATAATAATAAGTAAACAAAGAAAATTAAACCTTCCCATCTCAGAACTGTGCACCATGCCCATTGGAAAAAAAAAGATAAGCATTCAAATAGCCCAAGCCTTAGCTGCATAATTTCTAACAAGAAAAATTTTCCCGTTGTTTTTCACCCTTCTTTTATTAAAAGGAAACTGAGGTGTATATATGTCCAGATCAACATTTTCAAAAGCTTTCTGTTGGTAAGACTGCTTTTTAAATTTTTTTGTACTCTGGCCCCTGTGCAACAAAGTACTTTGTGAGACTTAAGTATGTTCTTAAAGTTAAGTATGTCTTAAACGTAACTGTGCTCAAAGGAGGTAAAATAAGCTTGTGCTCATATGCTGTGTTGAATTGGATCTTTGATTATCCATACAGAAGTGTAAAGTAAAAATGTCATTTTTTACAGAGTGCAAAATGATTAACAATTGGGAGAAGGATAAGGGGATCTGTTATAAATTATCACTATATAAGAAATAACATTGCTTTAAGATATTGGGCTCTAAGGCATTTCCAGCTTCTATGTTGCTAAGAATCTAAAAAGGCACAAGCCTACTTTAAAAACAACAGAAGCAGGAAGAAAACAAAAAAGGGAAATAAAGATCTCCTTTTAGATTATTAATGTTGGTAGGATAAAAAAGTGCTTGGAGACATGGTTTGAAAAGTTATTTCATTACCTGCACTTCAACCCAATCCATGTACTTATTTATCTGGATTTGAAATTCAAGGCAATATTAGAATCCAACAACACTCCAATTAGCCTCGACAGCATTAATAACAATGATGTGCCACCTGTATCTGCTAAATGTTTCACCATCTTAGATTAAGTTCATTTAAATTAATCAGAAGCACAGCGAGGAGAAMAAAAGCTGAGAAATTTTTAAGAGATATGATGAATTCATGCACTCATAGACTTCACCTGATGTTAGGGAACAAAACACATCTACATATAMATGATGCGATCCAAGACAATTAAAAACCAGGAAGATGTTCTTTCGCTTGTTTTAATAGGATACAGAGAGAAACATGGACAAATTGTGCAAGAATTGGGTTGATTCCTTCCATGCAGTATCCCCAAGGAGCAGACTGTAATATCTACCCATCCAGACTATRATATCTATCCATCTATGCATAAAGATAAATATCCAGGAAAGAAAAAGCATTTGTCTGTGTCATCACTCACTTAATGTCAATCCTGGATAGCAAAATAGCTTGCCTTGTTTTCTAAACTTTTAATGGGCTATACATTTTTAGTTGAGATTTTCTCTCCCATCTTTCTACATGGCTGAAATCTGCCATTAACAGATACATTTTACATGTTCTCTGTTTCATTCAGACAGAAGACTTCTGTCCTTCTACAATAGGGGTTAGGAAGCTCGCAGCAGTTATCTGGGGATTCATGGTGGGAAGCAGAAAGATCAATGGATCTCCCAACTGACAGGAAGATTGATGCATAGGCAGCATATACCAATTTCGCCATTGAGTATTTAGGGGCTTGAATCTCTTCTGGAAATTTCACCTGTCTGAGCATTTTTTCTAAATCAGCTCCAAAGGGAGAAGGAGCAAGGTAGACACAAGTCATATGTCATTGACAGAAATCCTATTTTCAATGCTGGGAAAATGTCTCAGCACCTCATAGTTAAAGCTAGAGAAAAGACTACTTTCTATTTTTATCTTTAAATCCTGTTGCTAGAACTGATTCAGTTCCCTCGTCAAACATTTCAGAGACAAAGAACTTGAAAGGTCATTCTATCCTTCCTTTTGCTATCAGAAGCAATTATATAACCCTGTGTGGGAAGTTCTGCCTAAAAAATGGAAAATTTCTTTACCACCACTGTTTTCTTCCTCTCATATGTTTCCTTAAAGTCTGAGTGACTTTGCCCAATTTCCAGGCATAACCAGGAGTCTGGAGAACATACAAAAGCAGACATGATAGCGGAGCCCATGAATTATGTGACGCTGACTGTCCTCTGTGGTGCTGAGGATTGGAGACTGTTTATCTCACACTACCTGTGACTTGTTTGATTAGTGGGGTGGGGGACAGGAAGAGTGATTCATGAGCAACAGAGCACAGCAACATGGAGTAGATGTTGTGAGGTCTTTTCTTGGTCAACATGACAAGACAAAGACTGGACTTTGCTCTGCATTTGGAAAGTCCCAGTCTTGAATTGAGGCCTTTTTTTCTGTGTCTTTGGCCAAATAAATGCAATAGAGGCACATTGTCATCACCTGTCGACATGAATAAATACAGGTGTTGATCAATGGGAAGGCAATGCTGCTACGGTCCCTGCATGTTCCTCAGTATCTGGGCACCACTTGGTCATTGATACGTTTATATTCTCCCACTTGGGGACATCATAGCTGTTGTCCTCATTTTGCATGTGGAAGTTCACAGACTCAGCAGTACATAACTTGACAAAAGTTACCTAAGAATCATAGAGTCATAGAATAGTTTGGGGTGGAAGGGACCTTTAAAGGTCATCTAGTTCAACTCCCCTGCCATCAGCAGGGACACCTTCAACTTGATAAGGTTACCCAGAGCCCCATCCAGCCTGACCTTGAATGTTTCCAGGTATGGGGCATCTACCACCTCTCTGGGCAACCTGGTCTAGTGTTTCATCACCCTCATTGTAAAAAATGTCTTCCTTATAGCTAGTCTAAATCTACCCTCTTTTAGTTTAAAATCATTACCCATTACCCCTTGTCCTGTCGCAACAGGTCATGCTAAAAAGTCTGTCCCCATCTTTTTTATAAGTCCCCTTTAAGTACTGAAAGGCCACAATAAGGTGTCCCCAAAGCCTTCTCTTCATAGGAGAGGCGTTCCATCCCCCTGATAATTTTTGTGGCCCTCCTTCGGACTTGCTCCAACAGGTCCATGTCTTTCTTGTGCTGAGGGCTCCAGAGCTGGACGCAGTACTCACCAGAGCAGAGCAGAGCAGAGGGGCAGAATCAYCTCCATCGACCTGCTGGCCATGCWGATTTTGATGCAGCCCAGGATACGGTTGGCCTTCTGGGCTGTGGGCGCACATTGCTGGCTCATGTCCAGCTTTTCATCCACCAGTACCCCCAAGTCCTTCTCRGCAGGGCTGCTCTCAATCCCTTCATCCCCCAGCCTGTATAGATACCRGGGGTTGYCCYGACCCAGGTRCAGGACCTTGCACTTGGCCTTGTTGAACATCATGAGGTTCACRTGGGCCCACTTCTCAAGCTTGTCCAGGTCCCTCTGGATAGCATCTCATCCCTCAAGCGTGTCGACCGCACCACTCAGCTTGGTGTCATCTGCAAACTTGCCCTCCTTTTAATCCTGACCCATAAGCTCTCGGTCAGCTCCTCATACATCCCCAGGCAGAGCTCCAGGCACTACAGCTCGTCATTGACATGGAGGGCGACACCCCTTCCTCGTTTCCCCTGCCTGTCCTTCCTAAAGAGCCTGTATCCCCCCATCCCAACACTCCAGTCATAGGAGCCACCCCACCACGTCTCTGTGATGCCAATAAGATCGTAGCCCTGCAGGCGTACGCACRTCTCTAACTCCTCTTGTTTATTCCCCATGCTACGTGCGTTTGCATAGAGGCATTTAAATTGGGCCCCCGATGAAGCTGTCTTACTGGCTGGGGTTCCTTTGTGCTGCTCTTCAGGTGCTCTCCTGCTGACCTGTGAATCTTSTCCAGGCTCTGGGCATCTATTGCTGGCYTTGGCATCAAACTGGTAGGAGTGGGATGGATTGAGGCTCCCCTCCCCCGGCAACTTTGGTTTCAAGCCCTCTTTACCAGCTTGGCAAGCCTATGACCGAAGATGCTCTTCCCCTTCTCTGACAGATGGACCCCATCAGCCCCCAGAAGACCAGGTTTCTCAAAGCAATTCCCATGGTCTAAGTAGCCCTTGGCTACTTGGCTACTTGCCTTTGGCTGTGGCACCAGTCCCGTAAAGATTTATTGACTCGCCAGGTTCGACTGGCCCTTTCAAACCCTTTCCCTTTGACTGGGAGGATTGATGAAGAAACCACCTGTGCTCCAGAGTCCCTTACCATCACTCCCAGGGCTCTGTAATCCTTCTCGATACTCCTCAGACTGCTCCTGGCTGTATCACTGGTGCCCATGTGAAACAGCAGCAGCTGATAATAGTCAGTGGAGYGTACGAGGCTTGGCATCCTCTTGGTRACATCCCTGATACGAGCCCCYGATAAGCAGCACACCTCTCTAGAGAGTGCGTCCGGTCGGCAAATGGGTGCCTCYGTACCTCTCAGAAGAGAGTCGCCTACTACTATCACCCATCGCCTTTTCTTAGTTGTGCTGGTCGTTGTACAGGGGGCAGATCGGGCTGCCTTACTCAGCTCCAGCGTCTCTCCTGGTGTGAYGGGACTTTCCTCTGCAGCCTKCAGAGCRCTGAAGCGGTTCTGCAAGGGCACCTCAGGCTTCGGGGGAAGTCGCTTCCTCCTGCTGGTCCTTGCCGTTRTAACTGTCCATTCTTCTGCATTATTGGCCCCCCTCCCTTCTGCRTGTGYCAGTGGGGGAGTTTGTGGCTGTTTGGCCATGGGTCCACTGCAGGCTGTGCTTGGAACCAGCTATCTAACTCCTTTTCAGCCTCCCGGATGTTACGCAGCCTTCTCACCACCTCCTGCAGCTCAGCCACCTGCGGCAGGAGGTCCTCCCCCTGGGCACTCCYTGTGCAGGCAGCTCTGCCGCCTGTCCCTGCCCCAGGGGAGAGGTCTAGGCACTGCCTGCAGGCTGAGGCCTGCACTGCAGCCTCTCCCCTCAGCAGCTCCGTCTGGGTGGAGGCATCGGCCCCCGCTGGGGTAGGTGGTGCAGACCCCCCAGCCGGAGCTGCAGCCTTTGCCCTCAGACGAGTGCCCACCATTCTGTCCCGAGGGTCAGGAGGGATGAGTGCCCTYGCCCTGTACAGGTGGTCACAGAACGGTGCCCGTTGCTGGGCTGTGTGTACGCCGAGCCCCCCCYGGCCCGTGGAATGCCCCTCCTTCGAAGAGGCGCCCTCCCTGCGGCCCTCCCGCCCTGGCTGCCGCGCCAGGYCCTCTTTGCCCGTCCTGGTCGCAGCATTCCCAGCCGCCAGCGCTCCTCGGGGCTGCTGGAGTGGGAGTGGGGGGTGGCCGCCGTTACTCCTGGCCCCGCCCACGCCTCCTSAGCCRCCCTCGTGAGAGCTGCCGGCTCCCGGCGGGTCTCTGCGCTCCCCTGTGGGTCCCCCGGCTCAGGAACCCCCCGTGCGCCACGATCCCCTGCTCCGCTGCAGGACGTGCCTGCACTGGAGCTGATCGCCTCCAAGAGTGATGGTGGGTGGCAGTTATAGAATAGAATCATAGAATCATTAAAGTTGGAAAAGACCTTTAAGATCATCAAGTCCAACCATCAACCCAGCACCACCATGCCCACTAAACCATGTCCCGAAGCGCCACATCTACATGTTTTTTGAATGCCTTCAGGGATGGTGACTCCAGCACTTCCTTGGGCAGCCTGTTCCAGTGCTTGAAAATACTTTCGGTGAAGAAATTTTTCCTAATGTCCAATCTAAACCTACCCTGGTGCAACTTCAAGTCATTTCCTCTTGTCCTATCACTAGTTACTTGGGAGAAGAGACCAACACCCACCTCGCTACAGCCTCCTTTCAGGTAGTTGTATAGAGCGATAAGGTCTCCCCTCAGCCTCCTTTTCTCCAGGCTAAACAACCCCAGCTCCCTCAGCTGCTCCTCTTAAGACGTTCTCCAGACCCTTCATCAGCTTGGTTGCCTTTCTCTGGACACGCTCCAGCACCTCAATGTCCTTCTTGTAGTGAGGGGCCCAAAAYTGAACACAGGATTCGAGGTGCGGCCTCACCAGTGCCGAGTACAGGGGCACGATCACCTCCCTCCRCCTACTGGCCACACTATTCCTGACACAGGCCAGGATGCCGTTGGCCTTCTTGGCCACCTGGGCACACTGACGGCTCATGTTCAGCCGGCTGTCAACCAGCACCCCCAGGTCCTTTTCCSCCGGGCAGCTTTCCAGCCACTCTGCCCCAAGCCTGTAGCGTTGCCTGGGGTTGTTGTGACCSAAGTGCAGGACCTGGCACTTGGCCTTGTTGAACCTCATGCAGTTGGCCTCATCCCACCGATCCAGSCTGTCCAGATCCCTCTGCAGAGCCTTCCTACCCTCAGGCATATCAACACTCCCGCCCAACTTGGTGTCATCTGCAAACTTACTGAGGGAGCACTCGATCCTCTCGTCCAGATCATTGATAAACATATTAAACAAGACGTGCCCCAAAACTGAACCCTGGGGAACACTACTTGTGACCAGCCGCCAACTGGATTTAACTCCATTCACCACAACTCTCTGGGCTCGGCCGTCCAGCCAGTTTTTTACCCAGCGAAGGGTACATACGTCCAAGCCATGAGCCGCCAGCTTCTCCAGGAGAATGCTGTGGGAGACAGTGTCAAAGTCTTTACTAAAGTCCAGGTAAACCACATCCATAGCCTTCCCCTCATCCACTAGGTGGGTCACCTGGTCATAGAAGGAGATCAGGTTGGTCAAGCAGGACCTGCCCTTCATATATCTGCCTCTGTTACTCCTGGCCCCGCCCATGCCTCGTCAGCTGGTGTAAGAAGCTGGAGCACAACCTGTGTAGTTGAAGCTGGATCTTTTAAATCGCTGTTAACGTATTAAGTCAAGACATTAGTCTTAACCTAAAAATACCAGGCCAGAAAAGACTAGTGGTTGACTGAAATAGAGAAATTAGAACTGCAGTAACATTTTTACCATAACTCCTTTCCTTCTGTTCTCATTTTTACTWCTTTTAAAAAACTGCAGATGAACTTTGCTTCAGTCTATTTTAAGCAGCCACATGTGTGCCAACAGCGTGGGTGCTAAGGTCAGCAGAGAAACCTTTCAAAGCTGACACGGTGAACTCTAATGAGACCATCAGAAGCAGCTTCACCCTCTCCTGCTCATATACAGCGTGCTTAGTTGAACTTGACACATATTATCAGGCTGTAATTCATTTAGGCATTGGTCAAGGGATAACTTCCAACATTTAGAGAAATCAGTCTTCAGAAATCTGAAAAAGATATAAAATCAAAGCTCCATGGGAGAAAGGGGTATTAATGCATGTGTGCATGAAAGTGAATATTGTTTAATCAGGGTGGAGATGAGCAGAGATACCTACCAAGCATCCTACTGGCCTGGAGGAACAACTCTCTAACCTGCAGTGATTTTAAGGAAAAGAGAGAAAAAAATRCCAGTTTGTTTTTTAATAAGCCCTGTGAAAGATGTTCTTGGAGCTYCATTCTTCAGCACGCTTTTCCAGAAATAGATTCAGATGTTGGGGTATCACTTGTTTGTGTCTGAAGAGCGATATGTTCTTGAGCTAAAAATGAAACACTGAGCAGATGCTGACTTGAAGTGACGTGTTCCTAAAAGCAGGCGAGCTGGATGCTGTCAACAGTCAATAAACACATGCAAACAAGAAAGGCAAAAAAGAAGAAGAAAAAAGAAAAGGCAGTAATTAGACATAACACTTATTTTGCATCACCACCCTTTGACRGGGGATTAATGAACAGGATTAATTAAACAGGTATTATTAACCTCACACACCAAATTCTCATTTCCGATTTACAGGTGGAGAAACTAAGACACAGTGTCAGTGTCACCACTTGCCTCACTGGGGGAATTGAGTTGYTTACCCTCAACCCTCTCCTCTGTAGACATGTGCTTCTGCAGGGCTTTTCTTGCTGTAGAAGACAACTTCTCTTCTACTGAGCAATCTTCAAATTTATGGTGCCCTGGGGGTTGCAAGCCTGTGACTGATGCATGCCAAGCAGTCAAAGAAAATACGCTGSGTTCCAAAATTCAAGCAGAGCCCATCATACAGATAGACATGGGAGACAAATTGAAAGAAAGAAAGAAAYGAATAAACCCCAAACCGGGAATGATTGTTCATGTTCCTCTCCTTCCTCCTGGGTTTTCTTCTCATCCCCATCCTGATGGGGTGATACTGCTTTGGAGAAAAGACCTCTCTYCTTCTCCTTCTGCTGAGCAGTGAACTATACAGAGACAGTTACTCATGGCCTAGCCACGGGACATCAAGAAGTAGGTGATGTAAAACTAGCAAAATAGGCTGTATAGGGCACAAAAGCCACAATCTCCTAAGTGTGAGATTTTGGAAGAGTTAACATCGTGGAGACAAATAAGTAGTAGCTCCCCAATGTAGTCATCAGAAATGTCATAAAAGCAGCTTGTTTGTCAAAAATTTATATTATATCTAGATACTTAATGGGAAAACTGGAAGGTAATCTGAAGCTCTGCTCCACTTCCTGTGTATAATTTTGCAAAAATTGGTGATGCTATAAATTCAGGCCAAGATGTTTTACCTGTGTGAAGCTTACCTGCCCTCTCACCTCCATGTAAACTTTGAAAAGAATTTTTTTCCAGGCACTGCCATTACTTACTTGTAAAAATTAACTTTCCTTTTTTTTTTAGAATAAATCTTCTACTTAGGAGGTTTCTATATTTTCTTACCTTCACAGTATAGTTTTTGACACTGCACCTTCAAGGATGTAAAAATTTCTATGAGCTTCAGTGTTCTTTTAAAATCTATTTCTATTATACTTCTAAATTCTTCCATTCTTTGTCTATGTCTCAGCAGGTGAGTGAACAGAGGAATACTGATTAACCTGAAATTTATTTATTCATTGTATCTCACTACTGTATTGTCATTTTCTTTTCCTAGTAAATGTGTAGGTGCAGAGTTTTGCTTTTCTTTAGTTGTGCTTTTTATTTAATTACTTTAGCATTTTTAGTGTTTTGTCCTTATGACATCCTGTAATGATACCAGGGAAATTTAATTCCCTTTACTTTTTTGAAGGAAGATATTTATATAATTTAAAACAATGGCCATCTTTACTTGAAAGAAAAAGAACCCTCTACAATGACTGACTGATTTTCTTAAACTCTTTTTAGATCTGCCATCATTAGCTGTAATTTTAATTCCAATACATTGGATTTTGGACCATTCTCTAAGGAAAGAAAAGGATCAAAGATGACATTTTYTACAAGCTGGTAGGAAATTACCACCCATTTCTTTTGAATCCTTTGTCAAAAGCAAAACCTCAAAAGAAAAACGTCAACGTTTTGACAAAAACATTTAGAGAAAAAGAATAATAATATGTGAGATAAATAAATATAAGGGGAATGCCTTAAGATCAGAGATATGTATCTTTTCTGTATAACAAACCATTCACTTTCATATGTACTTGCTCACTCAGAAAGATTTTGTCTTCAGTGAGTATAGACTAAGSAGTTCTATAGCTTTCTTTACAACAGCATACAGCGCACTTCCAAGGACTGCACATATATCTGACTGATCTATCATGGTCAGTCATCCTCTACTCTTCCGTAAATAAAAGTTCCTTCTCTCTACCCGCAGTAAGAGTCACATCACCAGTTCAGACTACTTGATTAAATATGACAAGCAATTATTGAAGYGCCATTACAGAGACAGCACATCCTGGTACATCCCCAGATAATGCTATTATGGCTCTGCAGCTTGAGCACAGCTCAGCTTTACGGTAAGTGGGATGTTACAGYACAATGCAAATATTTATGAATATTATCAATGGATAGAGAAGTCATGCTCTACAGTTTATAACTTCAGTAATCTGCATATGATGGAAAAGTGGGAGAGTATATTTTCTGTTTTTAATTTGGAACTGATTTAAAAAACTGTAATCTCTATATTGAAGGAAAACCACTGTATTGCCATGTATTATGTCTACCACGAGCTAGAATAAAAAGTCAACAGGTTGAAGGTTTCGATGGAAAGGAAGGGTCTGACAAAAATGATTGAGAACAAAACTTTCCATCTTGGAGCCAYTTGATCTCTGCTACGAGCTTCATAGAAGCTGTAGTCCTGGTCAGTCGTTCTCCTTTCAAGCCTTATATCYTGGCCAAACTAGAACTCCATGAACCAATATCTTCAATGGGCTCCTCCAAAACACTTGTGGTACATTTGAGGAGACATTTCAACTTCCCCAATGGAAAATTTTGGCAAAAATCACTCTTTCCTTCAAGAGCATTTCCATTTCAATTTTTTCAACAGGAGATTTCTGGCATTTTCCAACAGGCTGTAGTGACTACTACAGTAATGGRCAGTGCCTCAGGTTCAGGACAGTATAAGATCAAAGT
Organism: Oceanodroma leucorhoa; assembly: GCA_030449065.1. Classification (NCBI taxonomy): domain Eukaryota; kingdom Metazoa; phylum Chordata; class Aves; order Procellariiformes; genus Oceanodroma; species Oceanodroma leucorhoa. The sequence continues at coordinate 2,737,639 of JASVER010000106.1, forward strand.
GATTTCATGATGATGATCACAAAAGAAGACATGCTTCATGCCCGAAGGAGCCTCCAGTCTGACGTCCAGACCAATGCTTTAAATTYTTATATAAAATATTTGGCTTTCCATTAACTCATGCCGCATGGCTTTTTGGAGGCAGGTGGGGGACAGRGGAAGAAGAGAAAGCAGGAAGGAGGTGAAGTCAGGAGACAGACAGTGAGGAAGACAGGTTTATATTGACTTGGCAGCAGAGAGTTAATGAATCGAAAGAAATGGCATTAAGCACGGATTGATTAATGGCAATGACAACAGAGACAAACAGCTTACAGGCTAAATCCTCTCCTTTGTGCATTTCACTGTTCCTCTGCTGCACAGTGCAGAGATGTCACTACTTCTGCCTGGTAGCTGTTTGCCTCCTTTTTTAGTTGAAGTGATGAGCAGTTATGGGCAGAGATGAGATGGCAGCATTCATTCAGCAGCAGCTCTGGTGGATAATCTCTTTCCTTCCCCTAGCACAATCASCACCATGTCCAAAGGAGTGGTGGAAGAGGGTAAACAAAGTCATAGTTATGAAAGATCACATCGGAGCTTCCAGTGTCCCTCTAGTCCAAATCCCTTTCTTGCTGCMCTGTGATTTTGGCTTATTTTCTTAATTAGGATGCAGTGGCATGACCAGACAGAAGGTTGTAACAACTGGAGGTCTCTCCAGCTTCTCAGCCAGCTGCAAGGTGGAAAGGTCTCTCCCTTGCACAGTTTGCCCTGGCTATAACGGTGAATTTCTTCCACTTCTTCCCTAACCTGAAGTCTTCTACCTCAATGCGAATGACAGTTGCATGTAGGGCTGTGAAATTCTGCTGTTTACCTCTGCAGTATGTCTCCTCAGCTCAGGCACACTAAGTCCTCATGTGCATTTTTCCATGCATACGTGGAAGCGAAAACTGTTTTGTTGGATGGGCGGGGAACTGTTGTTGAAGATGATGAAAGCCATGTGCAAGCCAGCTCTGCAGTCTGATAATCTGTTTACACTTTTCTTCAATATACTTTTCTTGGCGATATTCATGGAAAAACTAGTGGCTGAACAGCAATATACTTCACTTCCTTTTTCATCCAAGGAGAAACRATTACTCTTGAAAGAAATCTCTGCTAAACAGTGTTGGGCAGCCTACAGATGGGAGAAAAAACTTGACCCTTGAGAGGACAAATTGAAGCCATGAAGACCCCAGTCCAACAAAACCTGTAAGTCCATGCTTTACTCCAACAGTAAGACTCAAGTKCTGTATTTAAACCCCATCAAACATTTCACTGGTGGTTAGAATGGTTTAAAACTGGATTTTTAGTCTGTCAAAGTCACAAAGCTGGGACTATAAAATTTTATAGAGAGCATGGAAGGAGTGACAGGATGGACTTGTCCTTTGAGGACTGAGGGCCACACAGTGCCGTATAAGTAATAGCTCAGTGCCTAATCTTACAGTAACCAGTCATGTATCTCTGCCTGCATCAGATATATACGTGTTAATGTTTATATTCATAACTACATTAGATATTTATAAGTGATATAACTATGTGTAATACACCATATAATGTAGAGGGTACAACCTATATATACCTAATGCAGCTTTCAAAATTAATATTAATAAGTATCTTAATATATAAAGAATTTCCTTATTCTTGAGATGCTGCACCCACAATGCATTTCACTTAATTTTTAGCTAGAGTGTGATACATTTTTCAATCTAAAAAGTGGTTCTATTAATATTGAATCAGGGACTGTTTGTCATACAGTAGTCAGTATAGCTATAACTGTTTATTACATTTGTGGTATTGTGGCTCATAAAAAAAAAGGGTTAGTTAAAACCAAGTCAGGATAATATTTAGAAATGAGACTGTTCATTAAAAATCAGTAGAACATTTAAAATCCCTGAGAATGTTCATTCTGGATCAGAGCTCTCATCTGGACTCATGTTACCTCACTTTGGCTATTGAAAAGCTAGGTGCCTCCTTGCAGCTACTTGTCCACATACCTTCTGTACAGAGACACAGAGAGACAGACATCTCCAGAGCACATTCTGCTGCATCCTTCTATGCTGAAAATGTAAAAGTTAGCTTGCAGGGTTACATTAGATGACAGATCTCATTTTCAGAGAACTATCCAAAGAACCAATTTATTTAAAATGCTCACCATTTGCTGTTAATAAACTGGTTGAATTTAGGTATCTGGAGTTCAGTTTTCTCAGTACTGAACTTAGTCTATGTTTGCTATGTATCTGCTACAGTTTAYGGAACTACAAGTTTCCATGGAAATATGTGGAGATTTTTCTTAAGAATAAATAAATGCTTTTGTAAGAAAAAGAAAAAAGGAAGCTCAATATCCRTCTGACCTTATTGCCTCCTGGAGTGCCTGTGAGATGAGAAACATCTCTGCTTTGTTTAGGAGTCTTAGACTTGAACTATTAAAAGGTCTAGTCAAACAGATACATGGAAAAAGAAAACAGAGCAAGATGAATGCCAAAGTAGAGCAAAAATGCTTTAGTATTGAAAACACTATAAAAATGCAATTATGCTGAGGAGAAAAAAATATAAACATATTTCTGAACATTCTAAATATTTTCAATATCTATAAATATTCATTATGTATCCATCCCCCATACATATTTAAAACCCAAAGTCTCTGCTTTCATTAAGTGAATGCTACTGGAGATAAAAGTATGCTTAAAAGAAATAGAACAATTATTGTTGGACCAGCTGTAGTGATAAATCACAGCCAGGAAGGGAGATTAGGTTCCAAAAATGGAAATAAATGCACATTCACACTGGAGTTCCAGCAGAGAAGGAAAGCAAGACAGAGAACAGAGGTCTGAAAACTGGTGCTATATAGCTAAAGAATTGAAAACAGCGTATTGCAAAATGATGGACAGATTTTACTTCAGGCTGCTTTGGACATTGACATTTTTGAAAACAGAAAGGGAGGACAGCAGTTTAAATTAATTAGTCCTTTAAATTACAATAGCAACTCAGGACTCCAGGCTATGCACTGTGAATCCTTTTCTGGTGCCATTGTTTCTTTGCTTTCCTGCCATCTATTGTCTCCTGTGTGAAAGTCATTTGTTCTGTGTTAGAAGAGGCAAATTCCTAACCCAGAGATGAGTTTCTGAGCAATCACCACTTTGCAAACTTGACACCACTTTTACAATACTGATTAATAGAATTACATTTTCATATAGAAAGAAAAAGAGATGCCTGATACAAACAGCAACATGGCTTATAGACATGGTTGGAAACGGTGGAAATTTGTCTTAGAATCAATGTTCCTCTTAACCTCCTTCTTTGTCAAAGGTCCTACTTCCCATGACCTCCTTTAGCCTTTCTCATGGTGATTCCTGGCTTGTCTTTGAGCTAATTTGGGTGCAGGCTATTTGAGGTGTGCATTATCTATACCAAATTATGGTCATAACATAGGTATAACAGGTATAGCAAGACACAGATTATTTCCCAAAGAATAGACACCTCTACAACAAAGAAAAACAACAGTCAAAAAGAAAATGAGATAAATGATAGAGAATTTGAGGATTTGATCCACTAAGCCATTTAAAAGAGGCAGCCAACAGACACAGCAGTCTGTGCAGGAGTTTGTGCACAAGGATACAAAGAAGGGGACACCTTTGATTGATTGTGGTGACTGGGAGAAGTGCCTAAAGACTGGAAGAAAGCAAATATCATACCCATCTTGAAGAAGGGCAAGAAAGAGGATCCAGGGAACTGCAGACTGGTGGGCCTCACCTCGATTCCTGTGAAGGTGGTGGAGCAGTTAATCCTGGAAACCGTTTTCAGGCACATTAAGGACAAGAAAATCATTAGGAGTAGTCAGCATGGCTTCACCAAGAAGAAGTCATGCTTGACCAACTTGAAAAACTTCTACGATGAAGTGATTGGCCTGGTAGATGAGGGGAGAACAGTGGATAGATGAGGGGAGAACAGTGGATAGATGAGGGGCGAGGAGTGAATATTGTCACCTGGACTTCAGGAAGGCCATTGACAGTGTCTCACATAAAATCCTCATAGTAAAGCTGTTGATGCCTGGGCTGGATGAGCAGACATTGAGGTAAACTGAAAACTGGCTGAATGGACATGGCCCGGGGGGTGATGATCAGTGGCACAAAGTCTCGCTGGAGGCCAATGAYTAGTGGTGTACCCCACAGGGTCCAGTCCTGTTTTACATCTTCATTAATGATCTGGATGATGGGGAAGAGTGTATCTTCAGCAAGTTTGCAGTTGACACTARACTAGGAGGASTGGCTGGTACACCAGAGGGTTGTGCTGCCATCCAGAGGGACCTCAACAGGCTGAAGAAATGGGTCTGTTCAGCCTGGAGAAAAGAAGTCTCAGAAGGATCCTATTAATGTATATAAATACATTTTGCACCTCCTCCTGAAGGGACAGTGCAAAGAGGACGGAGCCAGGCTCTTTTCAGTGATGCCCAGCGCCAGAACCAGAGGCAATGGGCACTTTGATGGTTGGACTCAATGATCTTAGAGGTCTTTTCCAACCTTAATGATTCTATTCTAACTGAAACACAGGAGGTTCCGTCTAAACAGGAAACACTTTTTTACTATGAAGGTGACTGAGCACTGGCACAGGTTGCCCAGGGAGGTTGTGGMGATCCTTGGAGATGTTAAAAAAAAAGTCTTGACACGGTCCTTGGCAAGTGGCTCTAGGTGGCACTGCYTGAGCAGGGGTATGGGACATGATGACCCCCAGAGATTCCTTCCAAAGTCAACCATTCTGTCATACAGTGAAAGCCTCTCTCTGGGTCAGACTAAGGCACTATTGAGTCCTCTATTTAGTTTCTAGTCATGTCTAATAGGAGAAGCTTATGGAGAAATATATAAATACAGCAATCATAAAGTTACATTTCCCTCCCTACTCATGCAGCTTCTTGACAGCTGCAACTAGGACTGCTTGAACTGTGATGGCATCATTCATTTTGGTGAAATTCAGATGTCCAAATTTCCTTTAAATCTGGGCCTCATTGGTTTGTTGAGGAAGGATKCTTTCTGAGGCAGCACCATCATGAGTTAAAAAGGCTCAATGTGACRCTGTGCAGATTTATCAGCTCGCCTGCGCTGCTGGGGATCTCCACCGCTTATGGGACTACTGTTAGTAAGAGCCCTAAAAAGCAACTGAGAACGTGGGAAGTTCCAGAGAGGTAGATGACTATGAAGAAAAAACTCACCTGGAAAAGTAATGTTAAAACTCTTTTAGCATTTGGATTTCGATGTCACATATTTTATTAAGACACAGTGAAATATTTTCATAGAGAATTAAAAATAAATGGCACTTTTCATCAATGCAGTTCTCYGATTCAGAAGTTATGAATTAGATGGACTGATGTTTCTTTTTTAGCTAGTTCCAGCATCTAATAACTCTACAGTCATTAATGTTAACAAYGATAATTAACAAGCAATTTTCTCATATATCTAATAGATTTTTGTGGCATTTGGAAATACTGTGAAAAATCAATCTAGTTTTTAAAAGCAAACAAGGGTCGTCTGAAACTCAAAATRCTGTCAAGCATATGTTTAATCAGAGTATTCGGGATTTTTGTCCTGATCAGATTTTTTAAAACACTTAATAATATTAAAGGCTTATGGTAAGCACTTTAAAAGTTGTGGCAAGGTGGATTGGATTCTGAATATTATATTAGGTGCATGATAGGTCAATAAATAAATACATTAAGAAATATAATCAAGAAAATGCTACTGTAAGAAAAAAAGAGTTGGAGAAACTTATTAAAGAAGTACAGTCTACTGGTTGCTTTGTAGGGAAAGAAAAAAAAAAAAAGCAGTGTTTTTCAAAGCAAAAAGTAAATTTCCAGCCTCCMAACCAAATGGAAGTAATTCCAGGGAGGTTCATGTTCTTGTGTCAAGAATGGCTTGAACTCTACAATGTTAGTAATGCTTGAGTTACTTTTCTATTTTCTTGATATGACAAGAATCCTTCATTTGCCGTATTTTAATATCTTTCTCTTCAGAGATTTGTTCCTGACATATATAATGGAATCCTTGAGAATTACTCGAATGGATAATAGGGTTAAAAAGTGAAATAAGGTGTMTCTCTACACAGGGCTAGAAAATGAGTAAGTCTGATTTCCCTTAATGAGAATGTTCATTTTGTGCAACAAAATTGGTGCCTGCTGGCAGGTGTGGCTCTGGCATCATCACCATGTCATGGGAGAAAAATGATGGTACCTGAAGCACCTTCTGGATTACCAGGTGTCACTGTGATGCTCACTATAGGTCATGTGGGACAGAAGAAAACATGTGTGCGAGTATGCAGCCCTGCAATAAGGTATTRCCAGTGGTAGTCATGGGCCCTAAGCTTTGTACTGAGATTGCAAGTCCTTGTCAGGTTTGCTCTGTCTGAAATTTTCTTGACCTTCCTGCAGCTTTGTTTTACATGGTTTAGGTATAACAGCAACTCTTCTAACTGACCAGGTGTCTATGGCTAATCAGTTCTGCTTGTGTTTGTCTTTGTATGGTGCAACCACAGTTTTGCATAGACAACAGTAACAAGGAATTATTCTATGTAGAATGAGATATTTRTGACTCTAACATAGTGATGTAGTATAGAGAAATACAGGCTTACCGTGGCAGCAGAGGCCTTGAGCAGTGAATACAAAGGATGTGACACAGAGAAGTACAAGTATAGGATGATAAAAGATGGGACATGAACTTGGCATTGGAGACCCAAATGGTCACTTAAAGAATTAAAGACCTGGAGCAATATGAAACTGTGTTTAGGGGTAACAAAGAGTATCGAGAGTAGTATCTAACCTATGTCAGAGGCACCATATATATGTATAGCAAATTTGGCTGTAACATGGAGCTAGAGAGCAATGAAGGAAGAGAATAGCAAATGTGTAAAAATAACTCTGGGTGAATCCTAGCATGAGGGAGAAAAAAACATCAATATGCTACTTCTCCCAGCAAAAGACCCCAGAAGCCCTCCAGAATTGACATAACAATAACCCCCTTCAGCAGGCTGAAGCTAACAATTTTAAGACCCAGAGGAGCAGTGGAAGGATGAGCATAACACCAGGAAAAAGGCATAGAAACTGAGAACTGGATGTATTAAATTTTTAATTGCATTATTACTATTATTGAGAATTTTTCTGAAGTATTCTTTCTTTTTTTTTTCCTGCAATTATTAGATCTAGACAATGATATAGACAATGATTCTTGAATTAGACTGTTATGATTTCAATTATACTAACAATAAATGCTTGGCTTTATATATAAGGTGTGTTTCCTCTGCCCACAGACAACATTGGTAGTGGTACCTCATATCACGTSTCTGGAGAAAGAAGAAAATGGAGGAAGTCTCTCTGTAAAGGGGACAGCCTGTGGTAGTGATCCCTAATAATTTCTCACATCTATAACAGTGTGATGTTGTTTCTTTCCCATCTCAAACTGAGAATGAATCATGCTTTTCTGGAAATGTGACCTGTTTTGGCAAAGTCCTCAGCTCTCACTGATTAGTATCTTGCTTGCTTGATCTTATTGCAAGGAGGAAGACCTGAAGAGGAAGAACTACTGATCACATCCACATGGAGGAGACAATGAAGCCTCTTTTCTCCACTGCCCAGGAAATGCTAGTTGAGTCCCAGGGGGTAAGGCTAGGAGCCTGTTCAGTTCTCCAGCCACTTGCCAGTCATAGATCATGGAATGGTTTGGGTTGGAAGGRATCTTTAAAGGTCATCTAGTCCAACCCCYCTGCCATGGGCAGRGGCATCTTTCACTAGATCAGGTTGCTCAGAACCYCATCYGACCTAACCTTGAACAATTCCAGGGRTGGGRCATCCACAACATTTCTGGGCAACCTGTTCCTGTGCCTCAYCACCTTCAACATAAAAAATTTCTTCCTTATGTCCAGACTAAACCTACCCTCTTTCAGTTTAAACCCATTGCCCCTTACCCTGTCACTACAAGCCCTGGTAAAAAGTCTCTTTCCGTCTTTCTTATAAACCCCCTTTACATATTGAACAGTTGTAATAAGGTCTCCCTGGAGCCTTCTCTTCTCCAGACTGAACAACCCCAACTCTCTCAGCCTTTCTYCATAGGAGAGGTGTTTCAGCCCTCTGATAATTTTYGTGACCTTTCTCTGGGAGGGCCTCTAACAAGTTCATGCCTTTCTTGTGCTGGGGACCCCAGAGCTGGAYGCACTACTCCAGGTGGGGTCTCACCAGAGCAGAGTAGAGGGGCAGAATCACCTCCCTCATCCTGCTGGTCATGCTTCTTTTGATGCAGCCCAAGATATGATTGGCTTTCTGGGCTGCAAGTGCACATTGCCRGCTGACGTCCAATTTTTCATTCACCAGTACCCCCAAGTCCTTCTCGGCAGGGCTGCTCTCAAYCCMTTCATCCCCCARTCCATATTGAYACTGGGGATTGYCCCAACCCAGGTGCGRGACCTTGCACTTGGCCTTGTTGAACTTCACAATGTTCACATTGGCCCACTCCTCAACCCTGTCAAGGTCCCTCTGGATRGCATCCCTTCCCTCAAGCGAATCAACTGCACCATTCAGCTTGGTGTTTGCAATGCCGTAGCATGTTGGGTTTACTCACAAYGAACAGATATTTGTAGTCCTATTTCTCAGCCACTGAGAAATGAGATTATCCTTTACTAACAGCAGGAAACCAAGCAGTGGGAAGAAAGGTGGGGTAGAGCTTTCTTTGCAGGAGGAACAGCAAAGCCCAACCATATAATGTACTGCAGCAGATAGTACCAATCCTGGACCGTTAGCAGAGATGGCAACACAAAAATCTGCTGCCCTTACTGAATTTTCCCATCCCCAAATAAATTTCTGTGAGATTTTGGGGAATATTTTAATTTACACATCTGCTCTCTCTCAGACGTACTTGTGCAACCCACAGAAGTTGGCTCCTTCTAATGATCTACGGCTGTASCTTGTGAAAATATGTTTTCAATTTGGCTCCTGAAACATGGATCAAGTGATACTGCCAACACAAATATCCTTTGCTGTCAAACATTTTTCTCCTCTGAAGAATGGAACACCTGTACAGCAGCTCAGAAAAAAAGAAAAAAATAGTAAAAGAAGAAAAAAGAAAAARCTTTATAGTGATGTTTCCTTTTGCTTTCAATTTTTTACTTGAATTTCATTTAGCAATTATTTGAGGCAGACATGAAATACTTTTATATATTGGCATTACATATTAACTTGCACATGCAGGGCCAAATTCCCAGCTGGTGATTTACACCTGCTGGATGACTGGCCTTGGGCACTGCCTTGCTGCAAAACTCTTACCGCCATATCACCTCTTTTTAGACCATGGTACTTGGGCTGTGCTCCTCTGACATAAGCCAGACTRGAAGCATGCCCACGGTACTTGGRYTGTGGTCCTCTGACATAAGCCAGACTGGAAGCATGCCTCCTTCGGCCTTTGTGTTGAACCAAAGACCCAAGTCAGTTAGCAGAAACCAGAAACGTTGAGAAATCCTGTAAGAATTGTAGGTGATATTTGTGGATTCCAAATTTTTCAGAATTAAACCTTGGGGCAACAATACGTAAATTCCTGATATGTAGGTTGTCACTAACACACTACTCAGCTTTCGGAGTGGGAGTGTTCTTCAGTGTCTCCAAGAAAGAAACATTAAAACAGGTCTAAAGAAAGGGATTATAAAATGCTATTGATCAAAACCCACTATGATGAGAAAATACTGGTGATGCTCCCAGAGAATTCCCTATTCTTTTGAAGTTTTATATATTGATCTACAATACATAAAAGTACACACATACACAGGGACACTATATAAATATGTTATCTATAATGTAATATATATAATTATGTATGTGTATATATATTGTATTATGGTGTGTATATACCAATATTTATTGCCTGGGCTGCTCAGATCTTGACAAGAATAGGAGCATCTTTTTCCCAACCATTCTACACACCAGCACCAGCAGGTTACTTCAGGAATAGTCTCAGCTAGCAATTCCTGCTCTTGGACTAAAGGTAACAGATGCACAGCTGTTGGCGAAACTGGAACCAGTATCCAAATGGGGACTGGAATCTGAGGGGGGATTATCCAGAAGGATCTACACACTGTTATTTTCCTTGCACAAGCATGGCTAAATTGGGCAGGATGATGCAGGATAGGAGGCTGGAGGACAGTGTCGTAATTCATAAATCTTTAAATTACATGGGAGCAGGGTTGTACACACATAACTAAAACATGCCTATATGAAGAAGTTGGCAGGGGTGTAGCTATTGTCCCCTCTGTTTCTTTGAAAATACTTGTCTCAAAAGTTTATTTTGCCATGAGTAAAGCCAGAATAGCACTTTGGTGTAGGTAACATCATAYAAATGTAAGGACTTAATTCTCAAGGCATGCATGTTTCGTTAGGTTTTCTTCCAYGCCTGCAAGTTCTCTGTGGCAAAGTGGATTTAAGTGGTTTCCATCTTTCTCTGCTCCCAATTGTTTGTTCCTGTCCAGGACTATATTTTACTAACTGCAGYGATAAAACAGGTCAATGAAATAAGATGACTCTAAAAATAAGAGATTGATGCATTTTAGGGGTTTTGTGGGTGKTTTTTTGTTTGTTTTTCCTCCCTTGCAGATGTTTAGTTAATTCAGTTTGCAACATGGCTCCATGAAGAGAYGGGGATTAAACTGCTGCCTGCTGTCTGAAGGGAGATGGCAGTTTTTGACACTGATTGTGCTGCCAAATGTGCTAATGTCAACACTGCTTTCAGCCCTGGAAGGATGGGGTACTGGAAACATCCGCTTGCCCATAACTCGGTGGTTGGGAGACTCACCTCGCCATGCACACACATGCAGACATTAGTTGGCAGTCAGGGAAGTATGGTTAACTGGGTATGGGCTGATGACAATAACCTTTAAGGCATGCCTAGTAATGGCTAGCTCCTGTTAYGGGATGTTTCTGGCCCCACCAGCTGAATTATCTTGCCCTGCTCTCTTGTGTAGAGACACAGGTGGGTTTTTTTCAGACATTGATCATGTCTCTTTTCTGCTCTTTGCTTTTCCTTTTGGACCAAAGTCACAGTTTAGTCCTAGCAGCAGGAAGACCTACCCCAATAACCTTGRCCATTCAAATTCAGTAGTGATGGTCTGTTCTTATTGGAATCAGAAGCTGCAGCCTTCATATCGTCACTAAATCCACTTTGCTTGATTTGATTATCTCTATCTGATTTCCCATCTCTTGTTGCAACAGCATAAAAATATTCCTCAGTTCCTATTCAAGCTGTGCCATGGCATCACTGACTGCCCTAAAACAGCCTCCTGGAAGCAGCTGCATTTCTGCAGAACTAATAGAAAAATCAACATCACACTGAAGTTGTTGGTGTTGAAAAATAACATCCTGTCCCTGATGTTGACCAGTTGCAGATGGTTAGGCAGGAATATAAGGAGAGGTCATTCAAGTGCTATTTTGCTATAAAAGCCTCCCAGTCTTCAGTGACTTGTGRCTCTTAGACTGTCTGAGCAGAGGCCTCCTGTGGATCTTGGTGGATTTGCCTTTTTTCAATTTGTCCTGTTTTCTGAGGCCAGACATTAAAGACGGTAGAAAGCACATTCAACTGTGTACACAGCAGAAGCTTTCATATGATGGAAGGTGACTGAAGTAAAATTGAAGTTAGAAATTTTTTTTCCCGAGTTTTTCTCTATCTTCACTACATGTCATTTGCTTACTCAGGGAACAGCCAATTCCCTTTCAAAGACAGGGCTTAACTGTCACAAAGGTCTCATCCTGGTTGTTCTGAGTGTTCAGGCTAACCTAGAGCAGAGGCACAGTTTGCCCTTCTCCCAAGAAAGTGGATTTCAGGGTAAAGTGGGGTGAAAGGTTAGTCTTATGCTTATTAAACGTCCCCCAGACTTCTAGATCTGACATGAAATCCCATTAAGAGGCACCCTACACAGAGCAAACAGGGAAAACAGCATCCCTACTCCCTTCTGCAAGGAGGTGTCCTTGAGGAAGGTCATGGGAGACACTCGTTAAAAGCTGTGACATTTGTGCTCAAGCAGCACCAAGCATAGGCTGCTCCTGCAGCCGAGGAATGCTGCACCCTTTCTGCTCTTCCCAGYGGCCCAGCGGTTCGCAGCGATGAGGAACATTTTGTTGTCACCATGAATAAACAGCGAGGACGTATTCCTTTTTAACAGCAAAGACTGTCTCAAGTACAAGAGATCAAACCCAGCTTCTTTGRCTCCTGACTGGATACAATCTGATAAGCGTGGATAGTAAGGACAAATATTCTAATTTGCAATAGATTCCTCCTTCCCTTTCCCTCGTAGCTGAGAGRTACATTTAAAAACAATAAAACTTATTTTTGTTGTTTTTAATTACACTGATTCCCGAGGCTGATACTGGAGGGCGGCTGTTTTGCTGAAAAATAATCCCACTTTCACAATGGAAACTTGAGAGACTGGTGGAACAGATTGCAAACCATTTCCATGCCTGGTTTAACTGCTTGACTGCCAGCCTGTGTAACTAATTTTCAGTAGACATTTACTTACATATACAGCTCTCTCTAGTTTCTTTCACATTGCTATCGGGCTACGACTACATCAAAGAAAAAGTCTTGTGTACTGYTCTGCACAGGCACAGATGAGATGCAGGGAGACAGTAAGTTATTGCAGAGACAAAGGTTCCTGCACTCCCCATGAGAAAAAAAAAGAARTGTGGAAAGGTAGGAATTTGAACAAAATAATAATAATTAAAAAAAACCCCAACAAACTGAGAACCAAACCAGGAATCTGTAGTACATCGTCTTAATAATTGCTCACACATCTCCATTGACTGAGGGAGCTGGGAGAAGGGGAATGTCAGTTCCAAACAGCAAGTATTTTGAATTTCATGCTAATCTCTTGAATTTAGGTTCATTGGACTGAACTTTGGCCAGATAGAARATAGGCAGCTGATCTAACCTAGACATTAATTTAGTCCTCATCAGCAGTGAGAGAGAAGGTTGTCCACAAGGCAAATGATTTGCTTGTTACTAACACTGCTCCAGAAGTGACTGTCTCTCTCCACTGACACTTGTGGGGGTTTAGCTGCCCAAATACATTGTATAAATTATTTTTGAACTGCTAAAGCAAAGGGAGATGAAACTTTCCATAAGTATCTATGTAAATCTTGCACACCTCTGTAAGGAGAGTGAATTTGGCAGTAATAGCCTAGTCCACACCTGGAGGAGCGCCAAGCTTCATCTTCACTGTTGGGCTGTAGAAATTGTGTCTGCCCTCCGAGTTCACAGTGACAGGTGAGCAACATATCTACATGGTGGTGAAGCAGTGATTCTGGCTGTGGTGGATACATCAGGAAACTGGTATTCAGTGTATTGCCATGGGACATATGCCACACTCCAGAAAACTTTATACAATATTACAGTATCCTGATCAAGACAACAGTGAAATGGATTCTATGAAACTATTGCTTTTGAGGAGGAAAAGAAAGATCCTCGTGGGCTTGTGATCTCTCAGACCTTCCCCTCTCACAGTCCTCTTCATCCTTCTCTTCTCCCTGCATGGGCAGCAAAGGTGAAGTCAGAGAAGATAAGAAAATCTGACTACTGTGCTATGTGTATGATGTGATGTTCATGCAGATTTAGTTTGGTTTTTGAATAAAATAAACTATTCTCACTCAATTCCACTTTCCTCACCACCACAACACCTCTTTGGACCTTTATCAAGTTGATGGGTACCTGTGGCAGAACGCTGGTCTCTGAGCAGACATCACTGAAGCACGAGATAATGGTTTTCCTGCTAGGGACAAAAATAAATTTTGAACCCCACAGGCTCTTGAGTGCTTTATCAACTTGCTTCGAACTTTCCAGCATGCAAAGTGTGAGCACATGAAGCAGGAAGAACTGCTATTTCTAGTGTTAAATTACTCAGAGAAACAGGGTGAAAATTAAGAGAGCAATTCACAAGTGTGCAGAGCAAAGCATGTGTCAAGGGAAATTTCTGCCTTCTGATTCCAGACCCCAAACAACCCTTTCATTAGTTGTAAACACTCCCTAGCTTCAACAATTCTGAATCTGTATTTATTTTTTTCATCCTGGCTTATAAACCAAAACTAGGTTACAAAATATAAATGTAGCATGTCCCTTTGCTGGGGTCTTCCATAGTGCTTCCAAAGTGCAAATGCATTTTTTGGGTTATTTTCTTCCTTATTTTTTTTACCTAACCATTTCTTTTTCCTTCAATAGCTTCCTTAGTATTCACAGCTTTTTCAGAACTGTTACTGGCTTTTAAAAAAACTATATGATGAGAACATGCCACTGTAAGTGTCGTATGAAACTATCTTTAGCTCATAAGCAGTCTCCAGAAACTGAACATATCATAAAAGCAGGATTGATGTCAGGGCTGGTTTAAGAGTGTGGAAAACTTTCCCTAAACTCTCCTATGTTCAATCTATCATAGAGCTTTTTATTTTTAAAGAGGATGTATGTATATATGGGTGTATTTTAGATATTAATTACTTTGATCTGGAAATTTAAATAAGGTTCCTAACTGTTAAAGAAATGAAGTTTTAGTGGAAAAAGATTCAGCTTCTTTGCAAAACAGGAGACTTAAATACTATAGGATGGAACTTGAAGTGATTTCAAAAGGGGATATATGACATGTGACTTAGGTCTTGGTGACTTTGGATGTCCCTTCAAGTTGTCAGTCTATCCAAAGAGAAAATGTCAGAAGATTCTGTCTGAATCTGATAGGAATGAGTTGAACAGTGAACTTACATATATCCTTGGGAAAATCCAGAACTCCYTGAGCAATAGAAAAGATCATCAATTTCTACATTTTGTTACATCCCTGACTGCAGGATTCAGGTGGAGTGCTTCAGTTCTCTTAGTTTGCACACACAAAGCTTCAGAAAGCTACTCCCTCAACTTCTTGCTTTTGAAACTTGCAAGAAATTATAAATTAAGATGACAAAATCTCTTCCTTGAAGGATTATATATTTCTCGTTAAACTTTAACTTCATTTAAAATCCATCCTTGATCCTCTTAAAGTATTTGTGTAAGTGAATGAGGGCTGTAAAGCATGACTGAAGCTTTCCTCCTTGGGGAAGCCGCTTGACCAATTTACATACTTATTAAATATTTTATATTTTACCAGATTGTATGCACTTCAAAATGTCACATCTTATTTTTGGTCTGAGCGCTGCATAACAGTAACAGCTATTTCCAGTCCCTGAAGAAAAAAAAATAATCCGCATCTCCTGATTTGACCACTTCTTAAGAATTTGAGTTTTTTATTTCTAYGTTTTATTCTGTTCTGCAAAATTTTAGCTTTTAGTGTTATGAAATTGTACTAGTCCTGTGCAAATGAATCTCCTGTGGGGCTACACGACCAGCYTCTCATTTTTTCTCTAGAATGACATTCAGCTTTCTAAGCATCCAAACTGAACTCCTGAACCTGTGTGATGGTAATTTTGGCTTTAAAGAAAATAAACGCAAAACTGTTCCAAACCAGAAATGCRTATGAAGATGTGCTCTCCCTAGATATAAGGATCTATCAAAGTAGTGTTGATATTTCTGGTATAATCCCGTACCCGTACCCTTCCCCCCCAACAGTTCAACTAGTTCAATCTAGAGCAGAGACTTTTTCCTTTGTTAATAATGTACAAGACTAGGGGGTGCATGAGATATCATAACTAGGGCTTCCTATGAGCAGCCTGGAGTCTGCAGACAGAACGGAGTAAGACTCCATAGAGGATGCACGAGATGAGGGCACATGCCCAGTTTTGCTGCTAGACTCCTGAGYGTTGTGGAACAAAACCCTTTCCTCTGTGTGTCCCCATTTCTAATGTAACCAGCCACCTTCATAGAGTGCTTCGAGGTGCAGCTGCTGAGAAGAGAATTAGAAAACAACTTTATTTAGAAGCCAGGAGGAATTTCTGTGACTACCTTTTCTGACCACCTCCATAACGCATGACTTCACTAGACTTAACCCTGATTCAAGTATATTAATTTGGCCTGTAGCAGGATATATTCTATAGGAAAGAAACCCAAACAAACAAACAAAAAAACCCCACAACACACCAATAAACAGATTTAGAGATGAAAATATCTAACAATGAGAGCATTTAGTGGCCAATTATTTTAAGGTCATATTGGCCTTGTCTACATTTTCAGGCACTGGATTCTGTTTATTATCCTTTCTGTAGAAGACAGTATTATTATTTTAACTTTTGTCCCCATTTGAATTTTTGCACAGCCCTGTTATGCCATTCCTTGACCTTGTCTTGACAAAATAAAGAGATCAAGAACCTCAGTGAAATCTTTTTTGTTTCAAATGCAGAATCACAGAATATTTAAGGTTACTCCAACTGGGCAACATCCTTGAAGCATAAATATTAGTAAATGGAAAATATTTTCCAGTTGCAGCCACAGTAGGTAAAAATTCATAGGTTATAGACCTTTTCTAACCCTAAAAAAATGCTTTGAGCACTCAAGGAACCCTTTGCCCTTTTAGCCATCATACTTGTGTTTGGAGGGGGGGGTAAAAACTCTGAACATGCCCTAGCTGTTTGGTGAAATAAACTGTGGTCTGAAATATCCCTCTTTGAAGGAAAAGCTGGGCAAGGGTTAGACCCTGTTACTGTTTCCTCAGCTTGGCTGAGGTAGGGACAAATCTTTTTCAGAGTCACATCTTCCCTGGGGAGAGTCTGCATTATTTATCCTTTCTTCTTCATGGGTCTTCTGACAGCCTTATCAGTAAGGATTTCTTCCAGGTCACTGCACAATGAGCACAGAAGACAGTCTTTAAGACTCCACTAGAAGCATACTATACTAAAAATAATTTTGCATTATAATTGCAATATATGAACTATTTGCTGACCAACAATTGCTCCATCTGATCTGTGCCATGTTGCTTTTTAAATTTTCCACTTTCTTATTCAAATGTTATAATGAAATATCTTATAGGAGTTAGGTATGAGATGTGAAAAAAATCCTGTGGGGTGATACCAGTGGTCCATTTAGCACAGGAGTCTGTCTAGAGGCAGTGGCAGATGTTATTTAAATACGTATTGTAGATTAAGCTCTATTAGTTTTCTCGCATTATGAACTGTCCTGGTTTCGGCTGGGATAGAGTTAATTTTCTTGCTAGTAGCTGGTATAGTGCTATGTTTTGGATTTAGAATGAGAATAATGTTGATAACACACTGATGTTTTAGTTGTTGCTAAGTAGTGTTTACACTAGTCAAGGACTTTTCCGCTTCCCATGCTCTGCCAGGTGCACAAGAAGSTGGGAGGGAGCATAGTCAGGACAGCTGACCCAACTGGCTGTCAGGGTATTCTGTACCATATGATGTCATGCTCAGCCTGTAAAGCTGGGGGAARAAGGAGGAAGGCGGGGACGTTCAGAGTGATGGCRTTTGTCTTCCCAAGTAACCATTACGTGTGATGGAGCCCTGCTTTCCTGGGGATGGCTGAACACCTGCCTGCGGGTGGGAAGTAGTGAATGAATTCCTTCTTTTGCTTTGCTTGTGTGCATGGCTTTTGCTTTCCCTGTTAAACTGTCTTTATCTCAACCCACAAGTTTTCTCACTTTTACCCTTCCGATTCTCTCCCCCATCCCACTGAGGGGGAAGTGAGCAAGCGGCTGTGTGGGGCTTAGTTGCTGGCTGGGGTTAAACCATGACATAAACCCACATTAAATTGATGGTATTTCTTTTCCATAGATTTATAATCTTGCATTATCTGTCTTTAACTACAGGTGCTGCATGACTTTGATTGGAGCTGACACAGGTCTTTTAATATGAGAGTTAGTCAGGTGTGGATCTACACTCACAGCTTCTTTCAGTGATAAAGGTAAATTATATGCTAAGTGAGCAGAACCAGACACTCTCTCACAATGTCAGAGCAAGTAAAAGGAAAGAGTATTTCAGATGTTCTTTTCCAAATCCAATTCCTTGAATTTTCTTCAAGCTGATATGATATGTTCCTGTCAGGAGATGGCAAAGGACAGGACAAAAATTTAGACCCCCTTGAGGGCATGAAAGAGCCTTAGCCATTTTTGTGAAAAGGAGCTATGCGGGTGCTCTAAGGACGTTGTGAGTAGTTATGGATACTCTGCKTGCTAAATGCTATTTATGCTTTCAAGTCAATATACAGAGGAGGACGGGCAAAAGGGGATATTGGCAAAGATCACCTCCTAGGCAGCACCGCTGTGGAAGGGCTTAGAGGAAAGCTGCTGCCTCCCATTTTTGAGGAGACACCGTTGCCGTTACAAGGTTGAATTACCATGTGATTGTGCCCTGCACCCTCTGAATACATCAAGAAGTTTTACCTTTGGGTTTTGGCTGGTTTGTGGGGGTTTTTTTGGTTTGTTTTTTTTTTTTTTTTTGGCTGTGGCAGCTCCAAAATTGTCTCTTCTTTGCCAACAAATCTGCTTTTTGCTGACACTGTGCTTTGTAATCCTTCATTGCTTTAGTGCTGGCGAAAGCATGGGCAGAAAGTGGATAAATGGAAGCTATGGCTACATGGCCTCCCCTCTTTGACAGACAGAGCAGCCTCTGTCTGTCAGCTCGGGACCAGTAATCACTGCCAGAAGCACTGCTGAAGTGAATGGAGTTTTCCCCGATGTCATGCAAAAGGAGTTTTTCCTTTGCATTTAATATCTCACTGTTAACAGAGGAGGTGGAAAGATYGATTTCCTTTAATTCTCTTAGTGAGCTGGGTAATAGATGTAGGCAAGCATTCACCCTTGCTGCTGTACATAGCATCTGAGTTGTGATCCTTCCAGGTGYTGCTATTGGCACACAGCCCTGAGAAGAAGGTGGGAATTTGGCTCTGATGGATGTTTTTATGGTTCTCCATACAGRAATCTCAGTGCCTTCTACTCACAAGACCCTCATGAGGTCAAGACCTACCAACCCTTCCTTGGGGAGCTTTAATCATCTGTCTGAAAATCAGCATTTAGTCTGAGTCACTTTAGGGTGTTTGAGACATCTCTGCAGGGCTGGCAGGTAGAACAGAGGATGTAAAGGAGAAAAATCATTCTGAAGCACCCATGGGAGGAGAGTTAAGAAAGATAACCTTGAGCACTTCCAATGGCTCCAGAGAGCTGTGTCTATATATATGAATCATACCCAAAAGGGACTAAAATCAACACAGAAGTAATTTTGTGCCATGTTGTACACCTACGGTGGGATTCATTTCAAAATGAGGGTACTAGAAGTTTGTTCTGTCCACCAGCTCCTTTAAAATAACTAAAAAGTCTTGTGCACTTGACCCAGAACTTGCTGTTGACTTCCAAAACCCAGTATTATCATGTGGTTGATGGACCCAACGTGCTGCCTTTACTGGAAATAGTATAAAAGTTTGCAACCTTAGGAATGATAAAATGATCTTGTTCAGCCCTACAGCCCTATGCAGAGGAAGTATCTAACGTTGTGGTTGTGATTCATGTCTCCCTCTTCATTTACTACAGCAGAAACCTAATTCGGGTTTTAGACTTTACATTGCTGGCATTGAAACTATTGTGACTGGCAGTGACCACAGGCTTTAAAAGAAAGAAAAAGCAAAAAAAGCACAGGAGTACAATACATCGATACTAAATTAAATTATAATCCTGATTTAGGAAAGCATTTATATACTTGTGTGACAAAAACCATGCCAAAATGCCTAAAGGTGTGCAGCTACTGAAGGAAGATCTGAATYAGGGCCTATTAAATTAATCTAAAAATTGAAAAAACATGATCAGCCTCAAACAGTTATGTAAACTATCTTCTCCACTGTCAGAAGCTTTATTCGACTTGGGTTTCTCCTGCAGACAGCAGAATGGTCAGATTCTTTTCCTGACTGAGAGGTATAATTAAACTTTACCATGTCTCCTAGCAGAGCAATGCCACTTTTCTCAGAACGTTCATTCCCTGATGGTGGAAGATACACACTCCCCTGGTTCCCCAGGTATTTCTATATAAATAATACAAAGAGAGGTTGTATCTCCTCTGGCCCTGGAGAGCACATGAATTAAATGTCAGTATATGACTTGATTTTTCTTCTCACCTGACTGAAAGGCAGCCAAGGTTTTGATAAAGGGATAGTTGTCTTCTGTTTAGGAGGGTTCTTCCAACACTACCACCATAAAGTCAGAGGATATAAAATGCATGAACTATTTATCCAGTCTCATCACTGCCCTGATGAGCAAAAGAAAAGTGTGAATATTAGAGGGAAAAATCTTCTTGCCTTAATAACATCTATCATGTTGTTCGGGGTTGTATCGAGGTGCCCTCAGACTAACTCAGCCTGCCTTCATAAGCAAAACTCCTCACCAGATAAACCCTTTTGCMTGCTTCATTTTCCCTCTCTTTACAGGCAATAGTATAGACCTCAACAAAGTGAGATTGGGAAGTTGATCCTATTACAGCTAAATTTGGGGCAATGTTTTTCTAGGACTCCGTTTAAAATAATCATAACATTCTTGAGAAATATGGTGCTCCTGGTAGCTGTTCCTGCCTATAGTGTTTTCAGGCACCAGTGTCAATTATTCCTGCATATCTGTATCTTTTTTATATAGGCTAAATCCAAAATTTGCATCCCAATTGCATTGCAGGTGGTGGGTTTTGTGCCTGGGAATGACATGATGTGAAGATGTTAATGCTCAGAAAGGGGGCTTTTAGGTGTTAAAGTATGTTTTGAAAACTGGCCCCAAATATCATCGGAGTGATTAATCTGTCTGTTCTTTTCAGTTTCTTTAGTAAATGTTCTGTGACACACTCAATTAAATCCGGTAATAAAATATCCTCCACTGGGATGTCTGGCATGCTTGAAGTTAACCCCATGTTGGAGGGTTTCCTTAGCTCATGGATCTGTTACTAATTCATGGTGCTCACTGTCTTTCTGTGAAAGGTGCAGGAGCTCAGTACTTCTCTTGATGTGGCTCCTGGCATTTAGGGACACACAAAAGAAAGCCCCTAAAAATGAAACAAAAACCACCCCAAAACAAAACACTCCCACACCAACATCATTAGACATCTACTTTATTCCTCAGTCGAGTCTGGGATTGTTTCTGCCAGAATATTCCCTGGTGCTGTGTCCAGATCCGTTTTAAATCCTTAAGTGGTGATGTGTTCACTGCTTTCATGGGGCCATCATCACTCAGGTTGATAGATCAGTCTAATGGTGCCTAATGCCTGTCAGCATAAGCTGTGTTCTCCGTTTCTCAGCCTTATCTCTGATGAAAAAAAATGTACTTATCCTTTTGCCTTGCTAGTGGTTGACAGAAAGTTATTTAGAGCCAGAAAAAATCTTTTTCCCCAGAAAGTTCACCAGAAATGGTTT
Organism: Oceanodroma leucorhoa; assembly: GCA_030449065.1. Classification (NCBI taxonomy): domain Eukaryota; kingdom Metazoa; phylum Chordata; class Aves; order Procellariiformes; genus Oceanodroma; species Oceanodroma leucorhoa. The sequence continues at coordinate 2,758,953 of JASVER010000106.1, forward strand.
TGACCAAGGAATGAGTCCAACGAGTACTTTTAACACTCTCCACACAGACAAAAGTGCTGAAGTTTCTGATACACATACTTTTGAAGGAAAGCTTCCCTTTCAATATTAAAATGTGCGTGAAATTACATGTAGCATGTGGAGTCCCCCAGGAAAGCAGCAGTCTGCAGAAACAGTCTTTACGGTACAACATGGCTAAGGTTCAAGTTATTTCATCTGCCTCTTCCACTTGCTGAATTGCATTTTTAAACTGTAGCTTCAACTCTAACCAGCTTGGTTGTAAGCATGATGCTGACACTGAATGCGAATTTGCCAGGAGACTAAGAGGGATCTGGGCTACCCCCCCTCATCCGTAAGTCCTCCCAGGAATTGTGGCTCAGGCCAGTGAGGCATCTTGTCCTCATTTTTCATAGATTCATAGAATTATTTGGGTTGGAAGGGACTTTTAAAGATCATCTAGTCCAACCCCGCTGCAATCAGCAGGGACATCTTCAGCTAGATGAGGTTGCTCAGAGCACCCTCCAACCTGACCTTGAATGTTTCCAGGGATGGGGCATCTACCACCTCTCTGGGCAACCTGTGCCAGCGTTTCACCACCCCCACTGTAAAAAATTTCTTCCTTACACCTAGTCTGAATCTACCTTCTCTTAGTTTAAAACCATTCCCCCTTGTCCTGTCGCAACAGGCCCTACTAAAAAGTCTGTCCCACCTTTCTTATAAGACCTCTTTAAGTATTCAAAGGCCGCAATAAGGTCTCCCTGCAGCCTCCTCTTCTCCAGGCTGAACAACTCCAACTCTCTCAGACCTGTCCTCATAGAAGAGGTGGTCCATCCCTCTGTCCAATGCTGGACACAATTGTCTCTTCCCCTGGACTCACACCCTATACTCACATGTCTTGCTGTTCCAAGGCATAGTGTAGAAAGTGCCTTTGCAGCCTGCAGTGMAGGAGTGCCTGAGGTAATTACTGTATTAGCCCCTAAACTCCTTAAAATAATGCAAATATATCTTACGCCAGCCTCTCATTAGTTGGACGTGCATGGAAGACAGATCCATTTTCATTTTCATCAAACACTTGGCAGGTCACCTTGCAAGGCAGGTAATGGGAGTGGAAAGTGATGGTCTGGTGATTGAATGGTTCTGTTGGAAACCAAGGAGATCTGAGTGTGATTTGTTCTGCCATAGAAACCTGTGTAACCTTGCCCAAGTCACTTCGTACCTTCAGTTATACCTCACTTTGTCTGAGTACCAATAAGGTTATTTTCTTCACGTCTTTTTTAAAAGGTCTTAAATTATTATGTCCCAAATAGGGTTACTGTTTCTTACTAGGTACTTTCACTATGCATGTATTCACAGTGCATAACAGAGAGSAGCCTTCCTCTCAGGCACTGCAACAACCCCAATGCAACAACAGTTTCACTTTTGGGAACCATGTCCATGCTGTAGTTGGGAATAGTTCTGCCAGGCTGAAACAGCATAATGCAATAAGTGGAAAATAGGCAGAAATGCCATGAATTATGAGCAATCTTTCCGCAGACTGTGCTGTAAGAAGTCCTCGTCACCTGGAGCTGCTACCCCAAGATACATTCAGAGGTGGTGTGCAGCAATCCTACGCTGCCTCTCACCGAACAGCTTCCAGCTGCTTCCACCATTTGCACCAAAAGGAAATGAGCTGCAGCCCTTCCACTTTCTGCTGAGGAAACCTGAACCACCTGTACGAATGGGATGTTTCTGTGCAAGAAAAGAAAAGGCCTTGTAGAAGAAAAAACATTGTGACAGAGGCATCAAAGTGACAACTGAAGACCTTCTCCTTGAAGGAGGAGGGTGGTGAAAGCGGTCTAATGAAATCTCCATGCTTGATGCCACCTGAGGAAATGCCACTGATACCAGCTCTGGTTTCRGAGGCAGGGATCATTACCTTGCAGCATCACTGTCACCCCACGACAGTCTGGCCTCTGCTGAGAGTTAAAAGGACTGTTGTTTTTTGTTTTTTTTTTTTCCCTGGGATTTAAAGACTGCTTTTTAGCTCTTAGTCGCTTTCCCAGATATAAGGGATATTAAAGTAATTGTAACATAAGGCTCTGGGCAAAAATCTAGGTCAGCTCCTGATAAGCRCCTGACAATAAGCTTGTTCCCTAATGGGTGGTGTTTGGAGCAGGTTTTGTGAATTTCAAACAGGATTCTGGACAAACTCAGTACTGAGGCTCATTTTCTGTGCTCTCAGTTTATGAGGGGAGGAGATACACCAGAATGCAGATTGGTGTGTGGCTGAATAACCCAGATTCAACTGATGGCTTTCATTGGTGGCCCAAAGAGAGTAAGGTAACTAACCCTAATATTTAGAAGTGCAAAATGAAAAAGAGAGAGAAAAAARATACCCTCTTCCAAGTTGGCCTCCTCTGTGCCAGCCCAAGCAGCAGCCACAGAGGATGAGAGAGCAGGGCCAAAAACCAGGTCATCTCCTGGAATGACAGGAACAAAGATGAAGGTAGATATTTTAGAGAAAGGAAGTGTTGGACTGGCTCAGAGTCAGTGAATTGCCACCAGTAGGATCAGGAACATCTAAAATTAAACCAGGGAAGACAACATGTGCACTGAGGCCTGGAGCCATTGCTCCAAGAGAAGAGTTGAGTGTAGCTACGAGAGGACACACAGGCGAGAGATGGGCTCAGAGGAGATGAGCAGCAACCTGGAAAAGCAAGAGATGGTTATATTCAAAGACCTTGAGGAAGTCCTGACACCTGCCTGACCGCRTGTTTTCTGCAGACATTGGCAAAAATGATGATATTCCTGCTTTTCYTTATGTCAGAACTAGCAGTCATGTTGCATAGTGAGTTGAGAAATAGCAAGTAAGAGATTTTTTTTTCTCTCTCCAAAACTCGGGTTTCTGTGAACYCAGGAGCTCATGCTTTCCTCCATAGCTTTAAGATGATCTTTCAGAAATGAGGATAAAAATTACAGAAATGTTGCCTAGAAGTCACCTTCCCTGAAGTTTTTCCACGTGGCGTTTGCTGGATGTAAAATACTTGCTCTGGGTTTGATTTAGAGATCATATTTAATATCACAATGCTGATGTCTTTCTTAAATGTCTGTCAGGTTTTATTAAGCTAGATTTTATTATTTACAATGGGACATTACAGGTATGTGTCAGGGAGGTGTTAATTTGTGAGAAGGCTGTGTACATGCCTCTCTTCTCCATCAGCATCTGCCGGTGCTGGAGAGCTAATGCTATCATTCTATTATTCTGCCATTCAGCAATATTACTCCTCAGGCCAGTAATCATTTTTGCCTTGAGCAGCCCAGCCTCTGTTTAAGCAGCAGACCACAGAGAAAAATGAACTCCCTAAAAGTTAAAAAAAAAAATTCAGGGCTAACTATTGTCTCATAGGAATTTGCTGGATTCAGGTGCAAAGAAATACAGTGTAGGCTTTGTGAAAGAAAAATAAAGGCAGAAAAAATGTTACCAAGGTTTATCTGCGGAGGATTGCTCACATAATGTTTTATTACACAATGGTACAGCTGGAAGATGAAACACATTTGCCTGAGGATGCTRCCTGGGAGAGTCTGATGGAGGCTGAGTAAAGGCCTGTAGGGATGCAGGCAGCATCTGGGGCTTATCCAGGGAGAGGATGATGTAGGATGATGCAGGAGATAGTCAGATACAGTCACCCAGCTCTGTCCTGGGACCAGTTCATGCCACACTGCCTGGCGCATGCTTTCAGTTTCACACTAGAAATATATGACTGTRGTATGCTATAACACAACTCTTAAATCATTTTACACACTGTGCGCTGAAAGGAAAACCATATCGAATATGCTAATAGATCCTAAGACCAAAGGGGTCTATCAAAGGACTCAGAGGAGACCTGAAGWCAAGCATCATCTAGTGTGGAGTAGCCACTGTGCCCTCCAAAARGCTGGCCCTGCACGATGAGGACATGAGCACGCTCCACTGCCAGACTTGAGAGTCATCAACCATCCCTGGTGTGGTTGAAGTTAAATTGTAGATGAGGACCCAGCCAAAGCCAAAAATATTCTGCAGCTCTCTGTAAATGACTACCCCTAGTGCTATTCCATTTTGGCACATGTATATGCCAAAATATACATACTTTGGTCCCCATGCGTATAGACAGAGCTTGCTGAAAAGTTTTTGATCAAGCATTTTTTCTTATTTAAAAAAGCACTTTTATTGAAATACTGCAATTTTGAACTGTAAAACCAGATCAAAACCCAATACTATTTATTTTCATAAAGGCTTTCTCATTTTGCTAAATGATTTTAATAATTCTAATTTTGTCTCAAAATTATGTTTAACATAATTTCTTTTTCTGGATTAGCTGTAATATTCTACTTCACAGACTAAAAATGTTTGATGGTTGAATCAGTTTTGATGGGCAATTTACACTATGCGGTAAATTTTGAAATTTTCTTTGACAAATGAAAACTGTTTTCTGAGAGGCTGAAATTTCCCAGAGGACAGAAATTCTATTTCCCAGCCACCTCTGGAGGAAAACTCATGTGAAAGTGACAACTTTCCCTGCACTGTAATAAAACATTGTCTCAACTGAGTGCTATTTATGAAGAAGCCTACAAACTATGATTCTTYTGAGAAGTATAAATAGCATCAAACAAAAAAAGTCTCTTTTTTTCTTAGAAGTCAACAACTTACCTCCAATTGATTTTTTTTATTAGTATTTCTTTTTAAAGAAAATCCCTTCTCTGCTGTGAATTGAATTATAATTTCCCTATGTTTGGTTTAACTGGGTGAGCTRATACAAGTGAATAACACAAAAATGGCCATACTTAGGTCAGATAAAAGGTTCATCTAGTCTGGTATCTTTTCTCTGATGTGGGCCAGTAGTACCAGCTTCAGAAGACAGGATAGGGACAGAAGATCTCAAGCTATTAAACCTTACAGCAATCAGTGACTTGCACCACAGTTAAACTAAGAGAWAGTGAAAAGGAAGAGCAGCAAGAAATTCAGTTTCTCCTTCCTTTCCCCAAGCTCCACTTGCTTTATTTCACTTTTTTTCCCCCTTTCAGGGTGAAACAGTTAGTGGAGAACATTTCTTACCTTTATTGGTACAATCCCACCAATTCAGAAAGTGCCTAAGCACCTACTGAAGTCCCAGTTGCATGCTCAAAGTGGAACTCCTGCTCAGAGAAGGTTTCCATAATTGATGTGCATAACAGAGGGAGTGTTCATTAAAAGGTCTGAACTACCTAGAAAGTCAAGAAGGGGTAATAGTAAGAAAATAAGTGCAGAGACAATGTTTGTAGAAGAGCAAATGAGGAATAAACTGCCCATGAATAAATTTAGGCTGGCAATTAGAAGAACGTTCCTAATCATTAACACACTCATGTTCCAGCAACAGATTTTCAGTAGGAACAATGGGGCAAAAAGAAGGCAAAATGGGGCTTCATGGAGCTTGATAAATGTCTTCAAGGAGTCAGGTGGTATAGGCTTGCAATAACAGAACTAGATTCTGCTACCCGGAGGGTCTCAGGAAATTGCCAGAAACTTCACACAGAAACATCTCTTGAAGCAAATCAAGGTGGTACAATATGGTACCTCGATATTGAATGTACATCAGCTGAACTAAATTTCAGTGAAGCTGTAAGCGGTAACAACCCACATAAGCCAGTTTACAACAGCTGAGGATCTGATTCTGTAACTTAGAGTTTACAGACCCAGTAACAACTACATTGAAGAAGAAAAATATGGAACATATTTCCTTGAAGCTTTATTGATCTGCAACCTTCTCTTAATTCAGTAGCCTGTACAAATGGCACCTTACTGACAGGCATGAAAGAAACCAAAGGCAACTTGGTACAGAAAAGAAATTAACTTTCTCAGCTCTATGTGTGAAACCTTTGAATCCCATAATTTACCTACCCAGGCTGGTTGCCTCTGAAGCCAATGATTTTTTTTATCAATAACTTCTTTTCCCAAGCATGGGATAGTAGGGGAGAAGTAAGCATCATTTGCCTTCATTTGTTGTATGCTTTAAAGATTTGAACATAGATTTTCAAAGCATGAAGRTAAAACACTGGGGTTGGAGGTATGCCTAATGACCTGTCAAAAATCAGCCCACCTCTGTTTTCTCATGCAGGGGAAATAATGTATTTCCATTAATAGTAGAGTTTGCATAGCTACACAAGAATGGGCATATTGACTAAAATCAATTCAGTTCGTTCTTTTGTCTCTGACAGCATCAGAAGAGCCCAAGCTCATATGCTGTTTCCTCTGAGGGAATAGTCATTCGTGTCTCATGGACTTCCTGGATTGAGTGTGATTACAGTTATGTATTTACTACTTCAAAATTGATTTTTCTTTCATGCATATGTTCTGTCTCCCCTTAAGCTCATGTATCTTTTGCAATGACATCCTACATCAAACCATTCTTTGGATGAAAGATGCACGTATGGAAAGAGGGCAGCGCATGGTTAAGGTAACACAGTACCCAAATCCCAACCTCAGTCTTTGCCCTGMGTTTCTCAGTGTGAATCTTCCAACAATTTTTTTCCCAGCCGTTCACCATTAAAGAGTCTAGAAAGATTTACTTTTGTTATCTTCAAAGTGTTACGTGTGAAATTCCTATTTCTGGAGTCCAGATGTCTTAATGGCACTGTTTTACATTCTGTTTTTCTTCACAAACCATGTAGTGCAACGTCTGGTGATAGGAAGTACAGAGAGACTTTAGGAGCATCTGATCACACTGAGATCAAAGTGACTTGAGATCCATTATAAAATGTACCATGGAGGGTCATGCCCCAAGTCACTTAATGAGCCTGAGGAAGAATCCTGCTGCAGGCCAGTGCTTTGTCCTCATTGCTGCAGCCTCTTTCTCTCCCATGAAAAATCCTTTTGCTCAGGATTAGAAATAAATCCCAGGGTTGGGTGGAATAAAGCTATTAGGATCACAAAATGAATACAACCTATGCTTAAAATCAAAACCATAGCAGGTTTCCCCAGAATGGGATTATTTTACAGGCAAACACAGTACCAGATAAAACCTTAAATTCCCTGTAGCCTCCCTAGCTTAGCTTATGTATAACTCCTCTGCTGATAAGTAGAGTTAATAAAAAATAAAAATGTCTCCCCTTRAAGCAGGAAGAGACTCACATACTTGCATATACCTATCTCCAGGATAAAGATTTAATTACCTTGAGAAAAAGCTAGAAGAAAGATGAAACTCAGGCACCTGCTACAGCTGGGAAGACTGTAAGGAGGGCCAGCATGCAATAATTAAATCTTTATCACCCAGGAAGGAGTCTGCAGCTTTCACTGCCTTCCTGGTGAATATCACCATGTTTATTTTTAAACCTACTCCCTGCCAGCATGTCCCAAAGTCATTTCATATACACAGCTGGCTGGGAAGAGGCGGGCTGGAGCTTGAAAAAGCAAGATCTAAAAGGAGAAAGAAAGGGGCTAGCTAAAAAGTTAGCAGAAAAAGGGCTGGGATGGAAGTCATCCAGCCCAGCAATAGATCACCTACATTTTCAGACCTGTTTGAAAAGGCCAGATTTTCCAGACCTTGGTGGCCCTCTTTCCTGAAGGTGCTGTATTTTTTTACTCTCTGCTCTTCAGTTCTTCTGGAAATCGTGCTGGTTTAGATGAGGTGGCAAAATATGGACTTACAGACTGATCCTTCCCAGAGGAGGAGCAAMATGGCCACAGCTAAGTGAATTTTGCAAATGGTGAAAACTGATCAGAGATCTTTTGCCATATGTGTGAGCAATTGCAGTGACTGTGCTGTATGGCCCCATCATGCTCAGTGCTGCCCTCCCCAGCATACCAATGTGAGCCTGATCACTCCACAGGGTTTTGGTCTGTTGGTGACCCTGGACCGCAGCTGGTCCCACAGTCTCATCTTGGTCTGGGCACTGGGCTTCTTTTGTACAGAAAACCAAATTGTGGAAAAGTTAATGATTCTGTTGATGTGTATAAGGACAAGTGAACATGCATCACATTTATTTATTCATTCATATGTGCATATGTGTCCATCTATCCTCAGAAGACATATGAAGTTATGTCTGTGTGTGTGCGCATTGACGCGTGTAATTATGTGTTTGTTTATAAACTCTGCTGGAGAAGTCACAGTCAACCAGCTGCATTAAATAGCCCAATGCCTTAGGGCAAAGGGAGAGATTATTCCCTCCTGCCTGTATTTAGGTCTTCTYATGGAACCAAGGTGCACCAAGGAGGGACGTGAGCCGCATACAACTTTGAGGCTGGCCCTACTTTCCATGACAAGTTGCATCAGAGACCTCCAGACATCCCTTACAACCCAAGCTATTTGATTCTCTGGATGTTTTTTGATCAATGAAATTTGCATTAATGACAAGGGGGACCTTCCTGAGACTGCATGGACTGGAGGGACTGCCAAATAACTCTGGGCTCTCTCGGACAACAGCCACGTTCATGGCCTGAGCATCTGAATCTCAGACAACTGATTACCCCAAAATTTGTTTTCTTCTGACACCTCCCCACTCTTTGCCCCTTCAGCACATCTCTCCTTCCTTCAATGATGCCTTCTACAGAAAGTGAGAGGAAGGTCCTAATGCTGTATTTAGATTCAAGCTGCAAATGGCACCATGAATGTCTGATAAACCTTTATGGTGAGCTCTCTTTCCCCACCCTAACTTTGTCTGGTCTTTTAGCTCACCCTCCCTCCACAAGATGTCTGTGTTGTTTTTTGGTGGGGTTTGGATGTTCGTTTATTTATTTTCCTAACAGAGTGGTAAAATACATTATTTAAAAATGTGCTTAAAAAAGGATGGGCAACTTATAAACTGGAGGGGTTAGCTGCAATCCTGAGTATATATGCCAAGAGTTGAATATGTTTTTAAGTATGGCTATGTTGTTTCATTCTTTACCTTTCTCAGTGTGTGTGTGTGTATGTGTGTGCATATGCATGTTCTGCRGGGATTAGTCATGGATTCACAAAATGGATTTTCTCAGAAAAGGTTCTTTCTGCATCTTATTCTTTTGATACAACTTCAACATCTTTTTCAGTATAAATTTTTCTCCTCCTCCTTTCTGTACACTTGTGTGTGTGTGCTTGTGGGTGTGTATAAATATGTACATATACTGTGGTTGACTGGAAGTAGGAAAATCCATTTTCTTTAACAGTCATATCTCTGAGAAGCAGACTCACAGAAAAGCTTTTAAATACTAAATTAAAAGACTTGAACTGCTTGGCTTTTCCGGTCAGCTTCTCCTTAATTCTTTTCTCTCTCCCTCTTGCTCTCTCTCTCGTTCTTACCCCTGTGCTGAGTTTTCTGTTTAATTAGGGGGAAAGAAAATAGTGACATCAAGTCAAGGACATAATCTCTTTCCAAACCGGCAAAGTCAGGGTTTAATCCTCCTGGCATAGTCCCATCCAGAAAAAGGAAAATTCCCTCTTAAGATATGCTGAAGAATTAGGTCCTGWTGTAGCACCTGTTGAAGACTGAAAATCTTTCTTCCTATTTATATATGTTGCTTTAGATGCTGAATCCCTTTACCTGTGAGTACAAGTCCCCTATTGAAACCGCTGAAAGCTGAGGATTGACATAGCCAGAGGTGTTCTGCTGAGATATCTGTAGGACTTTGGCATCAGAGGGCACAAGCTTTGTTGCTGCACCAGTAGACCATTTCCCTTAAGTGAACTCATAAAAATGCTCTATGATTCAGCCACCTGGAGAGGGCAGGACTATAATCCTGTGTAGTTTTCTGTCTTCAGGGTGGGAGACAGCTTTCACCATTTACTCATGCTTTGCTACAGCAGGCTCTTTTTTCATTTTAACACCCTGTGTTTTGATTCATGTTCAAATTTTCTCCATTCTGGGTACAAGTCATCTCACCCAACATCAGCAATGTGGAGTCCAGCATCTTGCATAATTTCTCTATAGTAACTTCAAGGATTGGACAGTATATTCATATTCTTAGACACTCATCTTAAGAAGGGATGGTTTACCTATGGGACTCTTGCTCTCCATTGATGGGAGAATAGATCTAGAAAGCTCCTAGATTAGATGTAGATCTTTTAATTGTCTACAATTAGACAAGATTGTGGTCAGGCCCTAAGAGTTGTGRTGAATGGAGTTCAATCCAGTTGGCGGCTGGTCATGAGGGGTGTTCCCCAGGGCTCAGTATTGGGGCCAGTTCTGTTTAATATCTTGATCAATGATCTGGATGAGGGGATCGAG